>WOGN01008045.1:0-10738 GCA_015342105.1 Leptinotarsa texana | reverse complement strand
TGAATGTGATGATTCATCAAATTGAAAATGAACTCTCTGAAGAATGTTAATACAACTAAGTTTTTTCCAAATTCTTGGCTTATCCATTAAAATTTTTGAACAATTTGAGAGGAAATTCAATGGAATTTTGAGGTATTTTAGTTTCAAGATTAAGAAATTCCTGTTTTTCTGGAAATTTGGTAGATAGCACTACTTAAAAACCGCAGTCTTTGGCTCAATATGATATTATAAAATAAATGTTCATATAGATGGGAATAACGGTGGGTGGGACACGCATATAGACACAACACAAGAAGATTAATATCTTATAGCAAAAGTTGTCTCGATGAAGAAGTTAACACTATTTGCTGAAATTGATAAAAAACATACAACCCTGCCTGAAATGTGTTTTTGTCATTTAATCATATATAAATGTATTCTTCCGCTAAGCATATCTTGGTAGTTTGAAAGTGACGTCCTTTGTTGGAATTTTCTAGTTCATATAGATGATGAATATTTCCTGATTTATTTGGGAAAACTCCGGAAATGAACATTAAAACTTTCAAGTGGGAGAAAAATTCCTCTCCTGTAACCATCAATCTATTATATCTTATGAAAAGTTGTCTTCTTTGAACCAAAATCACTATAAAGAAGTAAAATTTCTCTAAATGGTTCTAAAACTAACAGCAAGCCTACTCCCCTGCTTAAAAAGATATTTAGTCACATTTATATGTTCGCCATCTTGGTCTAAACAGGTTGGAGCCTGGCTCCATTTTCATCAAGATGGAAATTTTTTCCCTTACCCTTTCAACTGAGATTCGTCAGGAGGACGAATGGTTCATAACCTACGGTGTTTTGGTGGCGACCTTTATGCCGCTCTGGCCTTTTGTACCCCTTCCTGACTGGGTTATTTGATGAACAAACTGTTCATTTCAACAGACGTAGTGGGGCCTTCACTCAACCGAGCGACGGGGCCTTCTGAATCGAGGATATGTCTCTGAACCTTAAAACATCAGAGCCTAAATTCGCGCATTACAAATTTCACATCTTTATCTTATTATATGTTTCTTTATAAAATATTTCTATCTATATCTTTTCGGTGCAGTGTGAATCGCTTTGAATCGCGTCTATAGTGTACAGTTTCTGCTAACTCGAAAACTCTCTGATTCCTCGACTGAATGGACTGCCGTATAGTTAACAGCTTCAAATCTCTACGGATGGCTTCATTCCGCACAAACCATGGAGCATTCACCAGCATCCTGAGAAGTTTGGACATACTCCTGTAGTCCTCGGCCGAAGAAGGCTGAACCTTGAGCACTACAACCAACGCAGTCACTAATAGGATATATGTAACTACTGGTGAATGGCTGATCATCCACCAGAAATAGTCGTATTTGTGGAATAAAACGTCGAAATTATCGCAGCGAAAAATATTCTGTATGTCAGTTTGACAGCTAACGTCAGAATTTACATTTACATGTATTATCTATTTGAGCATATAGGTATTAGTAGTTTGAAAATGACACCCTCGGTTGGAATTTTCTAGAAGTTCATGTAAATCATGAATATTTCGTGATTTATATGTGAACATTCTAAAAGATATTATTGAAACTGAAGTGGGAGTGTCATGATAGCAATATATCATATAATACATCATAAGAAGTAAACACTCTATTATGTTGCTAATATTAACAGCAAGCCCACTCCCTTGCTTGAAGCAAATTTTCTGTCATTTAGTTACAAATAAATGTATTATCTCACTGAGCATATCTTGGTAGATTGAAATCCGATTGGAATTCTCTAGATCATATAAATGATGAATATTTCATGATTTATATAGGAATAGTCCAAAAGAGGAGATTATAACTCTAAAGTGGGAAATAAATTTCTCTCCTTCTGATATACCAGCAATATATCATGTCTTATGCAAAAGTTATCGTCTATGGATCAAAATCACCATAAAGTAAACAGCACAATAAACAGCGTCTATTTCCCTGCTTAGAGAAATGTCAGATTGTCAGTCAGATTGAAATGTATTCTTTAACTGAACATATCTAGGTATTTTGAAACTGGCGCCCTCACTTGGATTTTTTTTAAATTTCATAAAAATGATGAATATATTATTGAGAAAAGTTATATGGGAAAATATTCCCATAGCAATATACTCGTATCATTTATCTCATTGTCCATTGTAACATTGGTCATTTCTTTTAGAAGCAAATTTACTGGTTATTCATTATTAAGTATCAGCCAATTTCATCACATATCATAACTGATATCGTTAAATATCTGGAAGGCTTCAACATCTTAAGCGATCGTCAACATGGCATTTGGAAACAAGATCAACAGGCGACCTTCTATTCTATGTCACCCATATTTGGAATAACTCTTGGTTGGAGACGCAAACATCACTTGCAACCTTGATAGTCCGGAACATCAAAGAAAAGTTGGAGACTTTGTCTCTCTTCTAAAGAAGTGTTCAAGTGACTTGGCACACTTGATTCCACCAAGAGCACTACATATCAGGAATATACAACGGACTGTGCCTACTCATCGTTTCTAGGTTCAACTCAGTACACCTCGAACTTTACTGTTCAAGAACTCTTTCATTTGGAATTAGCTTCCTGAAAACGTTTTTACTCATGGATTTAATCTCCAGCGATTGAAATCCAATGTGAATCAATACTTTCACACAGGCACCGCTATTAGAGCGCCTTGAGGATCTTCCCGTAGTACTTGTGTTTGGTCCGTAAAAAAACAGGAAAAGAAGCGTACATTGAATTAAATATAGAGAAATAATTTAATGGGATTATGGAGAAGTTTGAATGGATAGGGAATCTGCAATAAAAATAACAATGCAATGCCTCTAAATTTCGTGAATCCTCATGAAATGAATGACTTCTTCCTTAATGTTGTGGGTAACTCTTATGTGGATCAGAAACTAATAGATTACTTCAGTAGTAACAAAATGAATAACCACCATTTTAGTTTCTCAGAAATAACTAACAATAAAATCATCGAATGTCTGAGAAACCTCAAATCGGATGCATATGGGGCCGATGATATCAGACTAATAATGATAAAGATAGTTCTATCTCATTGCACAGAAGTAGTTCATAATTTTTTCAATGATTTTATGAATTGGGGCGTGTTTTCTCAAATCTGGAAATCCATCAATGTCGTTCCGCTGGCTAAAATCTCAAACTCATTTGCTAAATGCATAAAAAAAAGTAAATAATGTAATGTTAAAATAGTGAACATGTAAATATATTAATTTACTAGAGGGAGTGGGAGAACGGTTGCTAGCAGAATTCTCCTTTTGTTTTGTACTTATGTTCATCATATACTGCTCAATAAATAGATATTAGTATTATATATGAAATCAAGAAAGGTTAATGCAATCAGGCTACTGGAACATAATTTCCAAAAAGATGAAAAATAAATAGATGAGTGCCATTCTGAACGTCCACAATTTGATTTCAATTCAAGAGCCATCAGAAGGCAGTTGTTTCCGCCTGTTGGACATTGACCTTTTTGTTCAAATGATATATGTCGATATTATTTCCAGAATACAGCAGTGATAACATGAACTCAAAAAACTTTGTTTCAAAATCTATATTTTGAGACTCATGTCAAATATCTCAACATTATCAAGTTGAAAAAAATTTAATTACCTCTCAATATTATTAATGTTGACAGCACTTGTCATGAATATCGATTCATATTCATTTTAATTAGTTTAATAAGTGTTTTCCTTATTATCGCAAGAAATATTAAATATTTATGAAAAGGGAAACACTAAATTAACTCAAGATAAAAATTTAAGAAAATATTGAACTAGTAAACACAAGTAATTATTATGAGCAGTGAACATTAAATTTGTTAATAGGTTTTAAAAACTAAAATATACAAAAATATAAATTGAATAAGAAAACTCCTAGTCTTCAATTTTTTCATTGTTTTCACACATTGAGAGATATTATTAATATAATGAATTAATTACCCCACTTTGAATGAAATAATACTCTTTGCGTGTATATTTGCTTAATTTTTATTTTACGTCATTGTAAAAATATTATTTTTGATATTCTCATGGACTTGAAATAAGTGCATACCAGGTACAAAATTCCAACTAAACTAATAATACAGCTTTGTTATTGAAAAAATTGACAATAGAAATTAATAACTATCAAATAACCAATTATATTCAATCAACAAATACAAATATAAAAATTAGGAAATAATTTGTTTAATGTGGTTGACACTATTTTCAGATGAAAGTTGGAGTTTCAGACTTCCGTTGCTTAAAGAAAGATTTAAAAAATCATAGAAGATAAAAGAAATGAACAGTACTAGTTTCGAAATAAAAATTGAAAATAAAATAATATAGGATCTTTCTTTTAGATTTCAAATCAGTCAACACTATTTTCATGCAATGAAAGTCCAAATGTCCATAAATGTACCAGACAATAAGTTGTTTTGGTCTGGAAAGTATTACTAAGATGTAAATGAAAGAATCACATTCACATATACATATTTTTTACACAATTGGAATTTCTAATGAATCTTTTTAATAGAGGCGAGTTTTCATATGAAAGGTTTCTCTCTGTAACTCTCTCTTCAGAAGTGAACCAAACAAACCTGTCACATTCCATCAACAAATGTGAGTACATAACAAAAACTTCACATTTGTGGTAATTGCTCGATTGGCGTGGCAAATTTGAAGTCCTGCGGGAATAAAAGTGCAGCGTGAGGATACATCAATTTATATGACTGCCTTATGGTAACATCTGCTACACCAGCTATGTCTCCAATTTCTTTTTGACTACGTTTATCTTCAGAGGCCTGTCAAGAAATAATAACATTTCAATAGAAATTCAGGTGGATTGGAAGATGGAAACCAATTGAATGGACTTCAAAGTCTCCAGATCTGGCACCTCTGTATTTTTTATTGAGGGTCAGTTAAAATCGAAGGTTTAAATAGTGTTTTAAAAACACCTAGTTGTAAAAATTAAACACAATTATTATATCCCTTACCTGTGAAGCCATATAAATAGCAGCAGCTGCTACAGAAATAGGTGACCTTCCCGGTACAATATCCAACTCCACCGCTTTCCTTGCTATATGGGTAGCAGCCCTTTGTACCATATTCGGTAAACACAAATTGGAACAGAAACGAGACATGAAATCTCCAGTAGTGATGAGATCAACAGACGTTTCAAGAGCTTTCAGAATAAGCTTGAAGCAACGACCGATTTCTCTTTTACTGATCTTACTGACTGCACATATCTCTTTGAAGGTTCGTGGCACACCTTCCTGCCTGCAGGCGATGTAGAGACAAGCAGAGGCTATAGCATCATTAGATCTACCTGAAATAAGAATATTCAGTTGGACCTAAAATATCATTATCATATACTCTGTTGTCATGAAAAAATTCACATCTTATAGATGAAGTAGATATCACAATGTATCACCTAGCTAGAGTCTTATCACAAAAGTATAAATAACTAGAAATTTACATTGTGAAATGATTAAAATACATACAGTGTGTCTCACTTCTCATGGAAACACCCCCGTATATTCCGTAATATTTGAGGTAGAACAATGAAACTCTCAGGACTGATGGAAATGCACCTACCACCTGAATGGGGTACAATAGTTATTTTATAAAAATTAAAGAATCAAAGAAATGGTTACCCTAAACTCAATAAATATTATTGAAATGTTATTTAATGTTATTTACCTGTTGCTTGTGACGTTTTAATTTTAACCATTAACAAAGTGTCCAATTCACCCTTTCTATTTTTAGACTAATTATACACATTTAATATTACATGTTTTTTTCTAACTCGTATTCATTTTGGCTTATTAACAACCTTTGGCATAAAATGAATCTATGAAAATACTCTTCTCACACCAGAATAAAAATATTGTAACATACTTTGAAGAGTACACCATACAACTTACCCTTGAGATTTCGACCATCATGAACCTGCTTGAATAGGTTGTTAGCTCTATCAACTATAGTTCTCGGGAGGTTGATTCTGTCTGCCATAGCATTAATTTCCTTGAAAGCATTAATCAGAGCTCTGTCTGAACTATTCATCGTTCTACGATTCTGGTATCGTGACACCCCAAAAGAATCAAAACTGGCATCACCTTGAAAAAACAATGATTAAACAAAATCACATGAATAAGCAGTATTGAAACAACCTCTGCCGGGTCCAATCATCGTTGTTAAGTCAGAACCTCCAAGTAAAGGATTCTCTGGTCCACCAACACGAGAGGGGTCCACTCCATTCTTTTCATTGCTGAAAGTTCTCCACTCTGATCCTACATCAATCACTCTGCAACAAATGATAAGTGAAAAAGTGCTCATTATAATCCGTATTAGGGATTTACCTGTCTCCAACAACCAAACCACATTCTGAACAGATTTGGTCTCCAGCTCTGTAATCTTCAATAAGGGGGGCATCTGGGTGAGAAATACAGCACACCTTATTTGTGTCATATCTAAAACGGATTTAGAATAATTTGAATACCGAATTGAAAAAAATAAATACCCGCTGTCTGAAAATGATCGCAAAAAAGTAAATGAACGAAAATTACCTTGAACTACTTGCCATTTCGTATACAAAACTCCAGAACAAATAACAAAAACAATATATCTCTCCTCAACCTTCAACAACATATGACATATGATTGCCCATTTGTCATTTTCATCTATTTATGACATCAACGTACTTCTTCTTCTTTTCTTTTCCATTAATTACGGTGGTGACATGATCTTTTTGGGCATGCGCAGTTTTATAGGATATTTTCATTATGCATATTTACGTTTCCATAATTCGATCATTTTGAATCTTTTGCACGTATTTATCGTTGCTACTGTCAGAAACTGAACCATATAGACTGTGAGCAGACAGTGCTGAAGATGTAGCAATTTCCTGATGATGCCAATGTATGATTAATTTATCGGGTTTTTTCAAAGTCCTCACAAGGAGTCTACGATGTAGATTAAACATTGATTAGGATGTATAGCGAAATGTCATTTTATTACCTATTTGTCTATTATTTCCGACGTTACTCCTTCAACAAAGCTGAAAAGGATTTGTCAAAATAATACTGCATAGCATATAAATATTCATACATTTAATTTTTTTCAACCTCTTTGAAATACAAATCATGAAATTATGAAACGAAAAAATCAATTGGCGCTCTGGGGCGACTTCATTGACCCCAGTGGCGCACTTGCTTTTTCAGCTGCAGGAAAACCCGGAAAAACCTGCAGCACCACATCACCTGAATATCTTGATCATTCAGATAATCAGGAAAGGTACAAAAAACAACACATATGACTCTCTCTCACTTTCATTTTTATGGCCGTTGATTCTCATTCGAGCGCATTTGACAGGAGCCCTCTTGTTCATAGTGAACAGAAGCTTCGTCCGGGGCGCAGCTGTCTTGCTCAAAACAATGCTGCCATCCTAAGTTTTTCCATTTACTTGTTATCTTAACAAAAATACTTCATTTTTTGCTTGGGTGCCGTCAGTCCTCTTAATATGACTTTCACAAATGATACATCTATTATCGCAGTGACAACTGAAGTTTTGATTTCGTGAACAAAAAAATAGCTTTCACCCAAATCTACACAAATCTAAGAACACTGTAATAGTCTGTTGTCTGTAAACACATAGAACACTACCCTCTGTCGTAGTTTTTTTTTGACGGATGAACTACTGACAAATATCACAGAACATCAAAAAAGGCTGCATTCGAGTTGACGCCCTTAACTTTTGAGATTAACTAAATATCATTTATTTTAAAATTCAGAGTGAAAAAGTTAAATTCGTTTTTGAGGAACTCCTTAACAGATGAAGAAGGAATCAATAGTTCATTATCAATTATAGGCTGTTCATGTTAAGAAGAGAATGACGCCATTTTTGGTAATTTTATATATCCAACATACCAACGTTGAAATTATCACTGAAATGCCTTCAACAGCAATGAAACTAGTAACATTTCATTTTATAAGTTGCTCAACTGAACTCGAAAACTGTCAGTCTTTCTTTCCTTTTCAAAAGTAATCATTTCTTTTGATAAGACCTGCGTATATGGAATATGCCTAAAGCATTGTCGAAATAGTCCCAGCAAATACTAAAAGTGAATAAGGATAATAGTAATAAAACATATCAACAGTAAAAAAATATTTGAAATTTCGAAATAGTGCACATGTTGGCAACACCGTAACTTGTCATCTTGTGACGTCATTCTCTTCTTAACGTGTTTGAGTAGGTTCTTGAATCCTGTTTGGTATAGTTGTTTCGTTGTTCTTGGGTTTTGGATTCTCTTGGAAAATGGAAAAGTTTTTTCAATTAAGTGTCAAGACGTTTCGCCCCTGGCTAGAGGCTTTTTCAATTGTTTATTTGAAAATTTTTTTATAACACATTGGATTTTCAGGAAACCAGTCGAATATCCAATGTGTACTAAAAACATTTTTCAAATAAACAATTGGAAAAGCCTCTAGCCAGGGGCGAAACGTCTTGAAACTCAATTAAAAAAAACTTTTCTATTTTCCAAGAGAATCCAAAACCCAAGAAAAAGGAAACAACTGTATTTATTTATATATAATGTTAGATGTTAACTGTCTTAAAGTATTATTTTAAAACAATATTTTATTCATTTTCATTGTCATTTGTTCATTAACATAATTTTATAAATACAGCAATTTGTTCGTCAACACCAGAGAAGGTAGATAAATAGATTGTGTTATATTGCGCCAGAACGGAAACAAAAGCCAATATTAGAGAGAGTGAGAGAGAACACCAAAAGAGAAGAAGTGGAAAATTAAATTTCATTTTCATGCTATGCCATAGCAATTTAGACCAGAATATTTATGAAATGAACCTTTTTCCTTAACTTCGAAAAATCACTCACTAGCAGCGCTAGTAGTTCGGTAGGGACAAACACTGCCTAGTTCTCATATAAACATATGGTAAATTACAATTAAAAAAGAATGTTTTTAACAAAAGAAACTGTTCCTGGATCAAAACTAAAATTTGGAACTGCACAGAATAACAATGTTGGAATATTAAAACGTTGCCTTGCACGTAGTAATTTAAAAGTAACTGGAAAAAAGTTAATTAATAGACAGATTAATATAGACTCTAGTAAACGAGTAGCGGTAGATTCAATCTGTAATAAAAGAAATTTAAAATAATTATGAATTTCAGACTTATTTTTCAGTTAAATATGAATCAAATATAGATGGTAACGAAATAAATTTAATTAAATATAATGAATATAATTTACTAAATGATTGAGGTTATATCTCATTATAATCAATGGTAATTAACTATGAAATATTTACTATTCATTTCATTTTTAGAACATACATATGAATGTTTATTTATTTTTTGCACTGTTAAATCCACTCTCCTCGAAGCATGTATTCATTTCTTACATCTAACCTCATTAATATGAGGTTTTATAAATGCTATAAAAAACACGTTTTCTTCCAGATATTCATTCTCCGACGTACAATTCGCAAAACAGCAATGCTTTGTTGGCATTATACTAGCACAAAATTATTTTTTATACGATAAAAACTAGAAACATATACCCCTAAACGAGCAGCTTGATTTATGTAGGTCTCCTCTCTTGAATTTATGAGTTTAACAACCCCTAGAATTTTCAGGATGGTATTTTAATTTGGCATCCTGTCTCTCAAATACCTGTCCTCGCAGCATACCTAAAAATTCTAATAAAATCGATATTTCATATTTCAAAATTCAGATTTTAGTTTTATATTTGATAATGGGGTCAAACCTGAAACCGGTCGTATAAATAAAATTTACCAGTGGTATTTAGAAAAAAGTGTTTTTATTCATTTCATTTAAGCGTTTAACTTTAAATTTGGATTGTGATAAATTTTATTCCTCCAAAAAAAAACAAATTTTTCAATTCATTTAGAGATTTATTGAATGAGAATACATTATTATTTATTTGTAAGGTTGATCAAAACAATTTTTTTTTCTAATAAAATATTTTGTGATTCTGGAACGAATAATATAATCATCTATTCAGGTAAATTTGTGGCACTGAACAAATGGGAATGTGCCAACCAAATAGGCTCCATAACATTACACCACTCTCTTGATGGCAAAGCATGTTTATTGATTGCCCAACCCGGCGGTACATTTATGAGAATCAAATGCCAATCAGATGACTCAAACGAGCAAAGTAGCATGGAAAATGTTTACCACAGTAAATCAGAGAGGTCTGTTTTCTTGATTTTATACACGTTCAAAAAATAAGGTGAATATTCAACATTTGCATGAGCTGAGCATCGATCAGGAATTATTAAATGGTGTCAACGGCGATTCAGAGTATATGGTTATAACATCAAAACCAAAGTCCAATTATCCCAATGGAAGTGCCCAAAAGTGCCAACACCAAAAAAGCACGCGAGGTTCGATCAAATGTCAAAGTTTTATTCACTGTTTTCTTCGATTACCGCGGCGTAATTTATTTTATTTATTTATCGGTCAAGTACACTACAGAATTGTTATAAAATCCCAAATGGTACATTAAGAAAGTTCCAATTATAGAAACCAGTCAAGCATTAGAGTTCAGTTATGAACCCAACAAGTAAGATCCTTAAGATAAACTATTGTAATTACCTAATGTAATGTAACAGGAGTTTTTGCAATATAGTCTTACGGCCAATAAGGAGTATTATCTTGAAAAAAGGCGCCAC
>WOGN01008044.1:0-11506 GCA_015342105.1 Leptinotarsa texana | reverse complement strand
ATTTTGGGAAATTAGACTGCTTGAAAAGTTTCAATGTTGAATAATCTTATCAAATTCCTGTGTTGCTGTGTTGGTATCTAAGTATGCGAAAGTACTATTCCAGTTGAATGTTGCCAAAAAATCATTTATAGCTATGTAATTAGAATTTTTAAAGTCATGATAATAATGACTCTCTGGAGAAGATAATTAAATGCAGTATTATGATTTTCTCTCGACCACTCAACACTGATGTCAATAATAAAGAATCTATAAAGAACATTAGTGATCTAGGTATTGTGGCAGATGCTAAAAAGGATACGTTCAGAATAAATTATTGAATCAAATATATTCTAGAAAATTGTCATTTCTCATAATAGTTTGTAAAACCTCTCATACCTATTCTTTGAATGTTAATCTGAGATCAGTTAAAACTCCTAACTCCAAGATATTTCGCCACACTAACTGTTTCAATTTCTACATCATCAATATGGATACTAGTCTGTCTGTTTTCAAATTCATGATTTCCCTCTTTATTACTGGAGAACATAATTTTGATTTATTGCCATATAGTCTTAAAACGATATGACGTTATCACTACTCATTGTAACTATGAAATGTGCACAGTAATATACAAGTGTGTCAACGGCAGAGAGATCGATTTTACACTTATCGACTTTATTAACAATAACTTATGTGGAGTAAAAATTGGAGTGGTCTTAATGTACTGCCCTGAGGTATTCCGTTATCAGTACTAGTGTCACAGGAAGTTACGTTATTAAGCTTTGTTACATGTTTTCTACTGTTTAGGTAGTCTTCAAACCATTTATAGACTGTACCTGGTATGCTGCAGCTTCTCAATTCAAGCAGGAGTTAGTCTGTCTCTGTATACTGTCTCAGAGGCTGGTTTCAATTCCAAGTAAACTGCTCCTATATTTATATTTTGATCTGTTCAAATTTTCCATTCAAATGAGACACTTTGAACCAATGTTTCACAATTATGTCCAGTTCTAAAACCTGATTTATTTTCTGTTTCTCTTATTCATTTTATACTATAATTATTCATACTTGACCTTTACTTTTAGGATCACATGATTGTTCGATTAGGTTGTGGCATTTAGACAACAAGACTTGTGTTCAAGAAATCACCGCACATCGTAAAAAGTTTGACGAGAGCATCTTAGATGTGGCTTTCCATCCATCGAGACCGTATATAGCAAGTGCTGGGGCCGACGGTCTAGCTAAAGTTTTTGTGTAAAACTTTTTAAGTTGAATTCACGAACCTTCTGATAACTACGAACCATTTTGAAAGTGATTCATTTATTATCTCATTTGCTTTTATAATTATTACATTTAGCAGGTTAGGTGTACATATATTATAGAATTTTAATATTTTGTATATATAATCCCAAAATCACTTTAATCTTAATTTTAATTGATTGATATTCTTTTGTAAATAAGTTTATTTATTTCGTCACTTGGTTTACGGATTTTTTTGTGTTGTACAATCAACTTGATTGCTGTTTGGTCCATTTCAAAACCCGAGTATCGCCTATAAAAAAATGAATATGGAATATTATTTTTGAAATATTGTTTACTCCAAGGATAACTTTTGTGTTATTTCAGTGAGTCACACATGTGATTTTTCGTTATTTTTTACTGCGACGTTTCCCAACGAACAAATTTTTAAAAATCGTTGAAGATATTCAAGATATTTTAACCTTTTTTGTGTTATTGGATTCCAAACATATTTTTGGACAATATTAACAATGTCAGTACTTTGCGGTAATATATGTTTTGTTATTGTGCTTTTCCGAAATAGTTGGCTTTGGAGAAATGCATATATAACATCGATATGGATTATTTTAGCTTTGATAATTTTAGGCTATATAATTTTTGAAAATCGAGTTGTACAGAATTGATTTTCGTTAATTAAATTAATCAATCCTGAATAGTTTAAGTGAACCCTTCACATATTTTGCAATTTTTCTCTAAAACTGACTGTTCAGATTTCAAGTGTGTCCTACGTCAAGTATTGATGTATTTATCTTTTTCATTATAAATTTTTCTAATAGTCAAAAATAGTCAATAATTTAGACATTGAGTCTTCACAAGTGGATAATTTTCATTTTGAACAATTTAGACATTTTGAGTGATCAGACAATTCTCAAAAATGCTATTTGTTACATCAAAAATATATCTCGGGCCCTAAAAACCGATTGAGGATTTTTCTGCAGCTTTTTTAACAGAGTATACAAAAAAGTTACTGGCGGAAAGTTGAACAAACAAAACCTCAAAATAATTTTGAGTAGAAAAACTCCAGAAAAACGTGATAAAATTGATTTTCAACGTATTTAGGTTAGACACACCACTTTGAAAAACTAATTAAATTTATAATGGTAGTGATTATGATCCATGATAATAATTATAGAATATTCACAATAAATTTAATTTAAATCGCGTTTGGTTACGTGGTAGCTTCATTAGTTACTAGTGAAGTGAATGGTGTTATTCATTTTCATCAAGTAACAGATGGAGGAGTTTTTGAAGCTTCTAAACTAGATTTTAAGGTTATGTTTGTTCAAGTTTCTACTAGTGAAACTTTTTTGTCGTTATCTCCTCAATTGTTCTTTTAGGGGTCAACAAAAATTTGTAAACAGGTAAATTCACTACAGCTAGAACCGTTATTGATTATTTCATACACATTATCCACCATTTAAAGATTAACTATTTTTGAAAATTTGTACTGATTTTCCATTATTTTCAAACAGAACAATTCAAAAACAACCATATATTGTTTGGTTTAATTTATCTCGTCACATTTCAAAAATTATATATCAAATGGTTTGATGACAGCAAATCGAACTGTAAAGTGTTGATCAAGTAGACACAGGAAGTAGTAAACAGGTCCAAATCAATGCAAGATTGTAACGTTCCCAATTATTTTGATGGGTTGAACATTTCCCATATTCTAAATCAGCCTTGTTTAGTATTGCCATTAAATATTTTTTGATCCAATCTCTTGTTTTTATTTGGACAAATTATGTTTGTGAAACGTTTACTTGATCAATACTAACCTTGTTCAGGTTGCCTTCTTGAACCACGTGCTATTCTATTTTTCAAATTGTGACACGACAACATTATTGTAGGAATCAGAAAATAATCCGTTTGATGAAACAAAGCAGTGATAATATTTTTCAAATATTTGTTGGACGGTACTTGATGTGGGGCATGCTGTATAAGATCTTTTATATTATGGGTTTTGCAAATGAAAACATGATCAGCACTGGATCAAGTTATGCTTAAGTGAAACATGTAAATAAAATTACAAACATAGCTGCAAAGGGCGTCCTACCAACTACATTTATATCACTCTGTCGTTATTTATTATGTACATTTGTCCTACCAAGTAGGTTTTAAGACCTTTAATATAAGAATTCGATGTATAAAAGCTATTGTTTATCGAATAATACTTGTAATTATCTCAAAAAATACAGCAGGTTACTGGACCGTTAGTCATAGAATAAACTAGTGTACTAAAATAAGGAAATTAATTCGAACAAGGTAACATCACTATCTTTCTTCTGGATTTTTTAGATTTTCATTAACAGTTGTGATGGAAATCTTGTCAACATGAACAAATAAACTGAAGTCTCTATATGTGCTTTGAAAAAACCCTTCTTGCAATCCATCGACTTCCAATCGTGTTGCCAAGTTGTCGTCACTAAATGATTCACAAGTAATTTCAATATGTTGGTACTGAAGTTAAAATAATCAAAATTCACTCAGTATGAATAACAAAAACCAACACATAAATGGAAATCATTTGCTTGAGATATTCAGATATTGTCCAGTTGAATAGATCTTGTGAAGTTCTTTATTTAAACAAAAAAGTCTGGAGAACACGAAAATTAGTATTTTTTTGTTTGAAAGACTAACATATGGTTCGTATTGTGCAAAATCTGCCTCGAAAAACCAAAAATTCTTTAAGGTCTATAACTGGACAAAATGGACAAAACAATCACTGAATTGGAAGAGATATCATAACTGATGATTTTCAACCATTCATCTCATTAAAAACAAAATTGCCATTTTCAAAGTTCTACAGATATAATCAAAAAACACGTGAATGTGTTTGAAAAGAAAGAAGGGAAAATGGTGCATTCACACAGTTTAAGGGTCGGCTGTTATGAGTGATGTGAAAGCATATAAAATATCTTGATGGAAGGCATCAACGAAAATGAATGGAAAATTATATAGCTGCTTTGGATATAATTGTGGTGAATATTTACTCCTGAACGTTTCATTGATGAAGAGAAGAGGTTTCACAGGGAAGCTATTGAAAATAATCATCAAAGCATCATATTGATTTTTTTACATGTTTATCTTTTATTTCATCTAAAAACTTGTATACCTCTTAGGACCATTAAAATTATCATTATTATAAAATATTGAGCTAAAATAGGGTTCAGCATCTGAAGGAAACAGGACAATCCCTCTCATTTTTTGAAAAATGTTATTTTGCACAAATTTCGACTTTATACCTTGAATTTTGACATTGAACTCACAGTTTTGACATAAACCTGACAATTCTGACATGAAACTTGGAATTCCGAACTTGGACATGAAATTCTGAAATTAATCGGAATTCCAATGGCGAGCATAAACTCTGACTTCAAAGTTGGAATTTTGACCTTAAACTCTGAATTCTGATCGCAAACTCGAAATTCTGAATTTAAACTTGGATGGTCGATCGTAAACATGGGATTCGTTCATTTTATTAATAAAGTAATTGTAATTATTGTATATTTCATTAGTTCGGACTTCCATTGTCTAATATAATATAAATTCATTTGACGACCCTGAAAAATTAAAAAGATAAACCAAAATTAACAATTTTATTAAACAAAAAACTGAAATTACAAAGAAATAACGTACAAGCAACAAACAAATAAAACTTAAATAATAATAAAAGCTGAAAATTAAAAATATTAACAAAAAATAAAAATTGAAAGATGTGAATACCAACAATCGAAACGTCTTGACATAACTTAGTTTGAAGTCTTTTAATTTTTAATTTTTTGTTAATAATGTTTTTGATTTTCAGCTTTTATTAATATTTCAATTTTTATTTGTTTGGTTGTTGTTTGTATGTTATTTCTTTGTAATTTCAGTTTTTTGTTTGATAAAATTGTTATTTTCGGTTAATCTTTTTAATTTTTTTAGGGCTGTCATATCAATTTATATTATATCAGACAATGGAAGTCCGAACTGATCAAATAAACTGAAGCAGTTTATCCGGTGCCTCTTCCATTTTTACTTCATCCGGGACTTTTATTGTGTCTACGCAGACTTTGACACAATGTCAGGAATGAAAACTTCCAGACCATGGTCAAAAAATTCGCCAAGTCGCTTAATAGTGAGTAATTTTGATGATGAGAACTCGGAGAAAACTGAAGTCTTTACTAAATATTGATTTACTGTCTAGTTCACTGCCAACGTGTGGTAATTGGTGAAGCTCGATTGGACAGCTAATTACAAATAAAGTTTTGAAAATATATTCGGAGATTGATAATACTTAGTTATGTCTGCTGTTGACAGAGATAAATTAGGTCAATGCAGAAGTTATCTTCAGAAAATCGTCTCGCAAGTCCATGAATTATTGCATTAAAATTTTTCCAACGGACAAAAATTATTCATTATGTGAATTGCAGCTCAACACGGACCAAATACAGTAATAATTCTGATTAACATTTGTTTTAAAGTAAACTGAGAGTGATACAAGTTCCTTCATCAACGATACGAAAGTATCAAGGACATTTTTGGGATTAGAGAAATTTCTTGCAGCAAAATTGTAGACGGAGACTGAAATCATTCGCTTTTTGAACTGAACGCATTTTATTAATGGAGTTATGATGAAAGTTATCATATTTATTTATAACACCCTAGGATGTGACATTCAATTCTTGCTCCACAGGAATATCCAATTACATCAAGTATCCAATTATAACTCCCATCAGACCTTTCCCGTCTCTGAAATCCAATTCGTATTCAACTCGTGACCAATACATTTCAGCATAACGTACTTTTGGACAGTGGAAATTTGTAGTTCGAAGTTTTGCAATTCATAAAATATTTTCAAAGAAGAGACTTTGAATCATTCGTTATGATACGATTCGTAGCGGGATCTTTAATTTTTGAATTTAAATTCGGGGATGTTACTGGATGTTATGAAGAAATATTCATCATAAATGTAACGTAGAGTTGTATGAATGTTATATCTTGTTTTTTACTTTTAATTTTTCAAAAATTGGTTTATTTTATTGGTTTATCATCACAATAGTTGAATAGAAAAACTTGGAACAACAACAATTGAGAATTAACCATACGTTGAGAACGAATAATTGGTAATGAACGACTTTATGACCTAGCATAATTAGCACTTTTCGCAGGAAGCTGTTATCGCTTGTAATTTAACACGTTTGAGTAGTTGATTCGCATATAACATTGCGTTAACATTTCAATCAATAAATAATTGTTCCATCTTCGTAAAAAATTCCCCGAAGAAACTGTTCAAATAGCCTATATCAACATGATATAATATCTGACAAGGGTATATGTATCCAGTTCACAAATGTTTTTTCATATTGAATATATTTGAAATGTATTATTAACGATTTCATTTTATTATCGAAGGAAACTGTTCTAAATTCCTGAAAGTATGTGCGAATTAGGGTTGTAAGATGGATCAGCAATAAATTTGTAATTTCTGTTATATGGGAGCTGTAAAAAATCATAGTCGTTCATTTGTACAGAATAATCAATGTTTTCGATGCTAGTCACCTTCCGCTACAGTTGTTTTTTGATTTTTCTGTCTTTGAGATGTTTGAGTAAATGGTTGAAAATCTTGATTCCGATTCTCGTTGGAGCTTCGCGGTCGATGAAAATTTTTCCTGTTGGTAAATCAGTACTGAAATGAACATCGTGAATGTAAATCGGATCACAACAAGAGGCAACTGTTACAAAATATCAGTATATTCTTATAAGTAGTGGCATATTCTCAAACCATAAATTTTGTGACTTCATACTGAAACTCCTGAGAAAATAAATGTCTGAGCAGAATCATTGAAAAATCATATTCTTGACCCATATATCGAGAGGAATGCCTGAATAATTTTTCAAAAATCATTTAACCCAGGGAGTCAAGCAAATGTGGCCAATAATCAAGATGGCCAATAATCAAGATGACTTTAACAAATATCCAGTTGTTTTTCAATAAAATGGTGCATTCTTACATTTATTAGGTCTGTACGGGATTAGTTGCATCAGATATATTCAGACGTGTAGGTTGTTGAAACGGCCTGCTCGATCGCCAGCTTTGATTTCTTCAGTTTTTTTTCTTTTTGGGGCTGTATCCAAAGAGAAGTGTATGTAAGGCAACCTAGGACATTACCGGAATCTAGAGGCAGAATTACTAAAACTTGTGCAACCATTACTCCAGAAATATGCCAAATGTTAGAAATCAGAATGAAAAAAACACTGTTATACTGTGACGAGGTTCAAGAAGAATAGTTTGAATATTTGCTGAAATGATTTTTTATGTGTAAGATAAATAATAATGATGTTAAAATAAGAGGCTATTGTTTAATTTTGATTTGTAATTAGTTTAATACGTTTAATTTAATTGATTTCTATCCATTGTGATACTCATCCAATGAATATGTATTCCAAAAATTTGACATGGGGTGGCGGAGTTACAAAATTCCTAGTCTCAAATTGAAATATTAACAACTACGCAACTGATTTTCGGACTTGAAAAAGTGGAGGTCACAGTATAGATAATAGGAATACCTTCTATAAGAATTGTCACAAGACCTCCCTTTCCATTCGAAAACAAAAGAGGAAGTTCTGAAAATAAACAGTTTGTCCGATATCGTTCCCTGTTCGAAAGTTATGAGGAGGGGGACTGATAGGACTAGTGAATGGAAGGGAGAATGCATGACGTAACTATTTGACGCTTGTCTGGAAAGATGGTTTTTCCTTGCAGTATGAAAGCGAATCAAGATCGTTTGGATACCAAAGAAGAAAAGAAACCTCAGGCCTGGTGTGAAAGGGAATTTGAATTCTCTCCTAACCAGTTTGGTTTTCGACGAGGAATGGATACAGTAATGGCTGTGGAGAAAATCATGAAAAGGTCAAAAGAGATTAAGACAGAAAGGAGACACAATCTGCTTGTGGCGTTTGACCTGTCCAACGTCTTCAATACCGCGTGGAGACTGACGATTGAGAGGTGCAAGTTCAGGCCTACGCGGATGACCAGCTGGTCATCATTGAAGGTGGCTCCGTCAGTGAGATCCAGGATATGTGGAATACGGTCTGGAGCGAATGCAAAGCATGGAAAGAAGATATGTGGTTGGAGTAAAACGGTAGAAAGACAGAGTGTGCATACAATCCAGAAGGGATGGATGAAAGACCCCTAGAATTGAGAATGAACGAGAGAGATTGCGACAAAAATGAATGTGAGATACCTGGGAGTTATGGTGCACTCTCGATTATTAATCATAGACCACCACAAGATGGTTGGAAGAAAATTGGGCACATTAGCAAAAAAAATGAGAAGATGGACCAAATGGACCAAGCGGAACTTCGGTCTTAGAAGAGACTGCGTTAGAGTCATATATGAAAAAGTAGCTATACCTGCGGCTATGTACGGGGTGCAAGTGTGGGCGAGTAGCGTTCATGACAGTAGTCAGGACGGCGCTGACGGCTGCACTCAGACGTCTCAGATATAGCTCCCTTTCATATTGAGGTCGGGGCCAGATATGATGAATGGAAAATGAATGATCAGAAGATTATTGGTGACAGATATAGACAAGATATTCCCCTGAATGCTAGGAATGTTGCTGGAAGGAGAGATGCCGGATGAGGAGATGACTGAAATGTACGCGGATGCCCGAGCGAGAACGACGGAAGAACGGCCGTAGGCTGGACATATGAAAGGAACGAGGCTGAATGGGTCCCATGGAATGAAAGGTTTCCCGGACAGAGCAGCGTGAACGAAGCGGGACAGGTCGCTATAAAACGAGCGATTGGAATTTGGAGTATGTCATAGCGGTGGTACTGATGAAAACAGTACGAGTGAAGAGTTGAAGGGTAACTATGATTCAGCGAGTAATTGGGGAAAGGAGTATGAGGGAAGCACGGACCGAAGTTGTCTGGCGAAAGAGAGACCCTGGTGGTGATCTGGGTAATAAAAAGGCCCATTAGGAAGCCACTAGAGGAATGAACATGAGAAGTTGGGAGAATGAGCAGTGAGAGAGGAGAGAAAGAGAAATAATTGCAGAGGAAATGGGAAAACAGTATGACTGGGCGACTGTTCTATAGATTCTGCAGAATAGTCGAGTATACATCATTGAATCTGTCGAAGAAGCCTGTTCAACTATTAACGGGACACGGTAACTTTCCGGGATACTTAGCTAGGTTTTACCTGGGCCCGGAAGTGTCCTGCCCATGTCGATGGGGAAGCCTGAAACGGCAAATCTTGTGATTGATAGATGCATGGACGAAGACGAAGTTGGGTGGCGACAACGGGGAAAACGGCTGAAACAAGAAAATGGAGTAATGCTATTGGGAGATACAAAGGGAAAGAGGCACGAATGGATACGAGTCGCAAACAAATGAGCAGAGAACCTGGTGCGGTATAGACGGGACAGATGAGAGGCAAGCTGCCAGCTGGCCGATCATAATTTGAAGTGGTGACGGTCTTTACAATTCGGATAGAACATATCTAATTTGCTTTGAGGACCTTAAATGTCTGAGCTCTCTAGGAGACAAAATGTACTGACCTAACTGATTTCAATTAGTACTGGTAACTGATAACTTAATAATTTTATGTGAGCATATATGCATATATTAGGCCAATCGTAGAGTGTGTTGATCCTTTTTTGTTTATTTTATTCATTTCTACAATAGGGGTATGATGTTATAATTTTATGAATTTGAATAAGTGGATTGAATTTTGAATAAGTATATCTTGTAATTTTTTTGGAATAAAATAAAATTGGGTATGCTGCCCCCGCTGGTTCTTCCCTTCGTGAGGTCGACAATACTCGTCGGCTGCACGAAGAGGGGGTGAGTTAGGAGAAGTAAGGATTACCCTGACAGTGGTGGAGTTAGATAGAGGGAAGACACCCAGTTGGAAGGCTTACGAACTAGGCAACAGAGAAATAAGTCATTATTCATATATACGAGTATTACCCTGAAAATACAATTTTAGGCTACTGGATGCCTGAATTTCTTCAATTATCCTCAGCCAATCCCTACGTTATTTTAAAAAAATCTTGCATGACATATATAATTCAATGGCGTTTCAATAAAGAGACTGGAAATCTTAAAGACGGATGGAAATATCCAGTGAAATATCCAACGTTCCTGACAGAAATTATTGCAGTAGTGAATTATCGATTCTGCAGAAAATAGCTTGTGATTATCCGATTACAGAGATGAGTCACATGAAAGCTTTTTGAAATATTATGTCTGACTGAAAAATGATGAGTCTCATCCAGTAATAGAGACGACGCTTTCATAAAGATTCCAGGATAAATCGTAAAGTTAGTAAATGAAGAAAGAAACTAGAGACTACTGATGCCAGAAACTTGAATTGATTAGAAACATTCAGATCTATTATAATTAATAACGTTACAAGGTCGATATGTAGCAAATATCGGAGGAGGATGAATATTGTAACAACCGAATCCATTATTTGCGTATCGGCTGTGTGCTGTTCAAGACTATCCGTAATCCCGCTGAAAGATTGCATTTTGATTCAGAGGAAATAACAAACCACTTATCTCGTAATTCTACAGAAAAATCTCAACATCGAGTTGTTATGGAACAACTTAACAATATCACAATAATATCATAAAGGTGAGTTTCTTGTGTTCGCGTGTTTGCTATAACAACTACAACGGATAAAATTGAAAAAATTGAGGAACAAAAACTTAATCCTTTAAAAATAATGGAAAAATTGTGTGCAGCAATTTTTAATTTACTGACAAAAATAACACGAAGGCAATATCAAAAAAAATATGAAGATTTTAGAACGGCAGGCGGCCGTTAAAAATCTCAACGTACTGAGGCTGTTAACATTAACTTTTCAATTGTCATCTGAATACCGTTAAATCGAAATAACAGTATATGATTACGAAATAGAGGTTATTACTATTATCTGCTGAAATCAAAACAGCAGAGGATTCGAAATGAAATTAAGGCACAACAAAAAGGACTTTCAGAATATCAAAACGAATTCTGAGACCTTGTAGAATCAATATTGAAGTGGAATGGTGATATTTTGAAAATATGTTATGAATATATCGAATTTATTGATCTTCATTCCATTGTATATTCCAGTCGAATGGTATCGATCACATAATTGAGGTGGAAAAAATTTGAAAACTTGGATTTATGTTCGAACTTTATGGTTTTTAGGTCTGAATCTAAAATTTCCTGACAAAATTTACTCTTGCCTATT
>WOGN01008043.1:0-11507 GCA_015342105.1 Leptinotarsa texana | reverse complement strand
ACCTCAAACTTTATTATGTTGTTTGAGAGGAATTTTACATTTGTGCGCCGTCTGTTTTATAATACTGGTAACTAGAAATATATATATAAATATAAAAGAAATATGATTTTGACAATAAATTGGGCTGAAAAGTGAAAAATAAATATAGTTCGAAAAAACTAAAAAACAGGCTATTAAAGAACATAGAACTAAAAAGTTAAAAATTATAATCGTATAAAAATTATAGTGTGCAAAACTTGTGTGAAGCCTTTTAAACACTCGTTTGGTTTGCAACATTGCTCATTTTGCAACCTTGTGCATAAAGTTATGCTTCAGGCATTTGTTACACAATATACTACTACAATTCCCAAAAAAAGTTATTTTAACAGCTACTTATCTTCTCATATCTGGCGTTCGCCTAATTATCGTGTGTTTATTTATCAAAAACCTGGCAGAATATTACATTAAAAAGCTTCTAGTTCTTCATTGGTTGCTGTTTACAGAAAGGGGAAAATTACCTCGCCTAATATTGATTTTTCATTATCCTACATGTATAATTAGAACGCGTATCAGCTGGTATTTCACTCACCTGTTCGTAAAAGGACACACTTGCATACTGTTTATGATACTGATATAAATTATTTATGAGGATAATAATCTCTGATGACGCACCCTGCGATGACTGGTCTAGTACAGGGTTTGCCAAAATGCAAATTACCTCGTGTACTGAAAATGTGCCATTGTTGTATCGGGGTGACCCATGATAATAGACATGATAACGTTTCAATAAAACACTCAGCAACATGGTAATTCACCAAGTCATACATGACTTATGGGACAAGTCATTTTTTTTGAAAAATTAATAGGATTTATCATCATATCGCTACATTGCTTATCAAGCAGCAACATGAATGTATCAATAAGAGATCCACTGTTGCCAGTCTTTATTTATTTAGTGACTATGTTGCCAAAGAAATTGAGGAATCACAAATTGACACATTTTATACTGATCTAGCTAAGGCAATTGACAGCGTCAATCATGAAGTGTTGATTAAAAAGCTATATTTCTACTCTTGCGTCACAAATACCTCATTTTTTCTGTTCTTTCTTTGTAACGAAGAACAGTTTATCATTTTCATGAAGAGTGAAGCAAATAATTTTACATCCACTTCAGGGGATCCACAGGGATCAGTACAGGGGTCAGGATTCAGGATCACTTATGTCAGTATTGACATATCTGATTATATAAAACATTCAGAATTCCTTTTATACGCTAACTCCTTAAAAATATTCCTATTTTTCAAAACACTTGAGGACACCGAATTTTTGTAACATGATACTTGCTCCAAAGATATTATTTCCAAAGTCTCGAAACATCCCAGATCATAATGGAACTATCGGAGGAATTATATATATTGTTGGAGACCTCTATTCCCCATCCATGGGAATGATTTACGTTTATACCTGAGAGGCGTACTTGATATAATTGCCTGATATAACATGCCTGATATAATTTTCGCCTTCTAAATGTTTTCACAACACTACGAAACATTCTAAAATGTTCCAGACCCACCCAGAACATTATGGAATGTTCAAGAATAATATGGAACGTTCGGAAACATCCAGAACCATCCCAAATAATCGTGAAGTCATATGTTGTGGTAACCCTCTATCTCCCATCCAAGAAAAAGCTTTCAGTTTTTAACTGAAAAACGTGCTTTCAAAGTCACTGAGTTGGAACCCATTCAGCAAAGGCTCACATAAGGCCACATAGATCCCTTCACTTCTGCGGCAACACAAAGATAAGCCAACGCATAGGGTTCTCTTCAACAACATTGAAAAACTTGGCTTATCAAAGCGCCTGGCATTCGCTGTCCTCAGATCAAATGGCTGAAGTCAAAAACTGAGGCCTTCATGGTGGCATGCCAGGATAGTGTCTTCAATACATCACGCAGTCGCGTGATGGATATAGAAGTTCTGAAACAAGGTGCACCTGCCACGAGGCGACCGAGATCCTAATGCACTTGCTGTCAGCATGTCCAGCATATCCGATCTCGGCCTATATCCATCAACATAACGCGGTCCTAAGGGTGCTTCATTACCACCTACGCCACTTCTACAGTATTGACGATCCAGGAGCTATTGAATCTGCTGTGGGAAAGGAGAAGTGCCGAATTTATTGAAACTATACGTTTCCCACCCTCAGGCTCATACAAGCTAATAAACCTGATGTAGTCCTTCTCGACCGCCAGAGCAAAACGATAGTTGTCGTGGAGTTTTCAGCTCCTAGCAAGACGAATATCTTCCGAAAAGAGAAGGAAAAACGAATAAATTATCGGAATTTTCTTTTCAAACTCCGCAGACTCTATACACACTACTCTGTCAGGATGGTTGTTCTCTCCCTCTCTACTCTCGAATCTCAAAATCATACCGGATTGCCACACTAAGAGAGACAAATGAAGAAGGCTGTCATTCTTGACTCACTACGCTTGCTCAGGGCACATTATCCTGGGATCCAATTATCACTTACCCCACGGTGTGGGAAGTGATTGTTGGTTGATAATTTTGGCCCGCCTTCCTGAATGTATAGGGGCTTCCGGGGATAGGGCCAAACCAGCGGAAACTTAGTTTAGAAAAAAGTCAATGATAAAATGTTTATTGATTGTTATTGGAGTCATTGGCGAAATGATGAACTCTCTACTTTCGAATATCAAGATCATGCCAGTTTGCCGCACTACGGTAGAAACCTCAGCCGGACGAATGTAGAAGGCTGTCATTCTTGGCTCACTCCGCTTGCTTAGGGTATATGATTCTCGGATCCAATGATCACTTTCTCCACGGTATGGGTAGTGGTCATTGGTTTATAATGGCACTCCCTGCCGAATATTTATGGCATTTCGGGTATAGGATCCGACTAGCGCAAACAGGGAAAAAATAATTGAAATAACCATAATAATGTGAATACTATAATTCTTTAACCCACCAAAATATATAGTTTACACGATAACATCATTTTAAATGAGACAAAAGTTAATTTAAATTGTTTCACAATTTGTTTCATAAATAGCGTACAACAAATAAAAAATTGCAAATAGTTATTAATTGGTCTTGACCGAGTGAAATCATTTTATAAGTTTTTGTTCAACAATCACTTGTCTCGCAAAATAGATCAAAACTAAAAATCTAGTCTACATTCTAGGAATCTTCAATTATTTACAAATTTTGCAATTGTTCAGGCACAAGTCTGAAAATTTGATAGACTTTTTCAAATGTTATATAAGTCACTTTGTTCTCGCTTTTATTTGAAATCGACGTACCAAAAATTACCACGTCTTTGAACTGTTGAACGGGTCGACTCTAACAATATTAATTAGGGAAAAGCCCCAACTTATTCTTATGTGGGAGCTTCTCTCAGTCATATTTAAATTGAATCATCAGTTATTTCAGTCGAAATCTGTTTTCCATCCTACAGTGGGTGAAATTAACTCATCCCACACACCACACACAACCTCTTATTATATTCACTGATATACTTATCAACCTCTGAATCGTTTCTTGAAGTAGAATTGAAGTGGCAAGAAAGTTGGTCTTTGATGACATAATGGAATGGTGAAATTTTTGATATATACAGACTGATTTGACTTGTTTCGTAGATTTTTAAATTAAACTTATACATATTCTACAGTGCACCCGCCGCATATGTCTGTCTGCCTATCTGAACGTGATAAAAATAAAAATTTTCACTAATGGACGAAGTGATTTAGAAGTATGGTTCATGTATATAATTCATTATTGTTTTGTGTGAATTGGTTGAAACATATCGATGTTGCCCGTGCGGAGTCGGGATGGAGTTGCTACCCGTGCGGAGCCAGCAGCTTTCATCGAAAACACTACCTATTTCCTTTGCACTCTACACTCGTTTCAATGTTAAAAAAATGGAAAATCATACAGTAACATATTTCCGGATCAAATTAAATACGCTAGTAGTCACCTTAAGCATTTCATGCACATTGTAACTGTCCTTCTCACCATAGAATTCGAATTAATATCTTAGGAGTTTGGCTTAATGCACCTCAATGGTAGCAAAAGCCATAATCATAAAGAGAGATCTTAGTAGCTATCACAAGATTGAAATTATCGCGAGTGGAAATAAATTCAAGCGGCCTCACAAACTAAGGCGACATGCGTGATAAAGAAAGGTTGCAAGTGCATTGGTTTAGTTTTACGTAGTGAACCACTTTAAAGGTAAGGCTCGTATTTTTGTTTCGTGTTGCCTTTTTGGGTAGATAGGTACTTACCCATTTTGAAATCAAAATTGAAAGTTGTGATGAAAATCAATGAGGTGTAATCATATGTTATGCCATAAGTGTTGTTGACAAAAATGAACAAGAATATCGACTTAGTATGCACTTTTTGTTTCTCTACAGCTTTCACTGTAAGCTGGCATTTAGATGATACCAGTGCTGGCGTTAATCTCGTCAGGGGAACTTGGGATTCACGAATGCAACGTTAGGTCTAAGCTACCCTCAATAAGGAAATTCGGTGGTTGATGTGTCGATGTGTGTTTCACAACATATTTTGTGAAAACCACACTGGAGAATTTGGAGGACTAGTTGGATACTCGTCAATGGTTTGGGAAAAAACACTGTTAGTTTTGGAAATAATAAAAATGAGAGAAGCTGTTGCCACTATTTTTAAATAACAATCGAAAAAGTGTTATTTGAATAAAAAGTTTCAGTTAAAATTTTTGGTTTTCGTCCACTCCCGGTTTAATAATTTGTTTCATTATTGGGAATATATCTTTAAATTAAAAGGGGTATATTTTTAGGAAACATCGTGTTCTGGGAAAGAATGGTTTTGACTTTCTACTTTTCCATCTTGATGTGGAAATCTTCCAAAGAAAGGAAGGAAGCAATCAATTCCAAAATAGGTTTCTCTATACAAAGATGTGCAGATCATGAAAAGAGGTAACTTTCAGTCACAAACTTTGTATAGAGTCATCTTTTTTGAAATTGATTGCTTGCTTCCTTCCTATCTTTGGAATATTCCCACATTTCTTTGTATAAAGATAGAGAAGTAGAAACCCGAAACCTTTCTTTCCTAAAACATTAATGTCTCCTAAAAATATACCTCATTCACTTTGAACAAAGTTCCTATGGCGATTGAATGTCATTATGTACTTTCATCGTTGACATAAGAAGATCAAACATAAAATCGTAATTTTATGAATTAACCGAGTGGTTTTTTTTTTATAATGTTGTCCAGATTTGGCACTGACGAGCTGATAAGGCAAGTGTCTTACGGCGAAACAACGGATGTCTACACTGTTTTATTGATTGAAATGTTACCTCTTTCATTTACTTTATTGTGTAGGAATCCATGAATGATGTCTGATTCAATTCCATAACAAATGTTTGGAATACAAACTGAATAGGAAAATGTGTTTTTAACACGCTTATATTAACTTCACTTGCATGTTCGATTGTTTCTGTGTTTGTAACCGACTCCTTTGGACTCATTATCCTCATCAGGATCACCAGGATTAAATAATTTCCTCACACTTTCACTGCGTGAGAGTGAGACAACTACACTGTCTATGGATATTACAACAAATGGGCTTGAAATAGCAAGCCAAACTAAAAATTGGAAAATAAATAATAAATATTACTGGAGTTTTTTTCCCCAACACCAAATCGTTATTTTTATTTATATTTATAAAAATAATGATTTGGTGTTGGGGAAAAAACTCCAGTAATATTCATTACTACACCAAAGGTTCCAAACAGTACATCATAAGTAAATAAATAATAGTTCAAAATACTAAAAAAACACGCTTTAATAGCAACACAAATTAAAAAGTCAAAAATAATTGGAAACCAATATAAGATTGTCTTCAACATCAATAATAAGTCCTATAGCTTGATGTAACTAATGACTTTTAATAAGTCTGAAATAAGAATAAATCTATTTACAAAAAAAAAAATTTTGTTGTAAAAAAGCGAAGGATGCCAATCTAGCAAACAGCTCCAAACCAAGTATTTGCAACAATGAATACTTAGCACCCCACGCTTTTTTACAACAAAATAATTTCTTTTGTGAATATATTTATTCCTATTCCAGACTTATTAGAGGTGATTAGTTAGACGTATTATCGGTGCTAAGTATTCATTGCAACAATGAATACTTAGCACCCCACGCTTTTTTACAACAAAATAATTTCTTTTGTGAACAGATTTATTTCTATTTCAGACTTATTAGAGGTGATTAGTTACACGTATTGTCGATGTTGAATACAACCTTAAATTAGTTTCAAATTATTTGTGTTGTGTTGCTATCAAAGCCTGTTTTGTTATTTTTTTAACTATCATTCATTTTATATAATTCAAGGTTCATATAAAAATATTTGTTTCGACAGTATTTTTCTTTCGTGTATTTCAATTTTTATATGAAAGAAGTTTCCTTTTGTGACAAAGTTATTTCTTTGCATAATCTCACATCTTTGTAAAGAGTACCTGTTTTGAGATTGATTGCCTCCGAATAAACTGGATTGCTCTTATTTCTCTTTCGGCGTTTCAGTCGAGTGTTTCAATAAAAATACAATTCAGAGTCTAAGTCTTATTTCGCATTTGAGTATTGAGCTGTTTGATTGCAAATTGAAAAAATGCACCGATTGATGTTTCAATTCGAAATTTATACTGGAACATCGCATAATGAAAGAAGTGTCTTTAAACCAAAATACCTTGATCTCTAAAAAATATTACAAAACCTACACATATTCTGCATCATATATTCAGTTGATATGATAAATTATTTCAATACTAGGGACAGGAAGCGACGAACCGCTTGGATTCATTTTCTCATACGATAGTTTTAAATTTCCGATAATTTCTAAGACATTAATTTGAAGTGTATAGTGTGAAAGGCAATTAAAATATGTATGAACTGCTCAAGATAACTAATGTATATATTGGAAAGGTCCATTACTTTAAACATTGAACTGGGTATAGTAAGCTATCCTTAAAAGATAGACATATGTCATCGCGAAATTATCTGTAGACGTTGAAAGGGGAACAAACTCAATCGAACATGAAGAATAGCTGTGTATAAATTGAATAAATACGACGTTATTACTACTCAATCACAGAACAAAATGAGAAACAGACTTGTAGTTCTATTGAAACACTTGTTCGAAACATCCAAAGACAAATATCCCCCAACACGAATTGCCTACATTTCGTAGAATTAACTGTCAATGAATTCTGTAAGAGTGAATTTTCGATAACTCAAGAAGCAGCAATTTCCTATTTGTAATTCCAGAAGTCTCAATTGGGAAATACGAACTTAGGAAATCTTCCATTTAATTTCCATGTTAATTAATCGAATTTGCTTTAACGGTCATCGAGTAGAACGTAGCAAACTCAGCAGTAACCGCGAATAGTGATCAGGTCTCTCTCTGTCACGATATAAACACATCCCCTATCCGTTTTACTCAGTTTACTTCGTGATTGGTTTGAAAATGTTCCGAATGCTTTGCAAAAACATACTCAGTTGAATATCTATGTAGAATTTGTTTTGTAAATCAAAAGGGACCGCGGACTGGTTTTTGTAAGAACGCGAATTACAAGGACGACACTGAAAAAAATGACTACCATTCATATCATGTCACCTACACCATCAAACCTCATAGAATCATCAAACGAATAAATCAAAATAAAAAACGGTACTTCGTTTAAAATAAATTTCAGTTCTCATTTTGAAACTTCAAAATTATACCAGTTGCTGGAAAACAAAATCAAGGCTGCAGCCTTGATGGAATCAGAACCCAAAAAAAAGTTATCGTGATCCAACCCAGACAGCTCTGTTAAGACCCATCAATGGTGCCTGACTAAACCACGAACCCAGTATTAGACTGAACTGTCTTTAGAGGATAAGCCTTGATGGTAAATGGCGATGACATCTGCATTTACCAAGACGCCATCTATGGGTTCGACAGAAGACACAGACCAAAAATATAATGTTGTAAATTGTCCCCTGAGAAAATGACGCCGGACGACGCTAATCTTCTCCGATCGACTGCGACTCAGTCAAGGTCTCGCTCAGCCCCACTTTTGTTTCCTCCCGAAACTTCTGAAACGCCATGTCTTTTCGAGCGTTGTTCCAGCAGCTTCCAAAGAGTTCCATTTGGTCATATAAGCATTGCTGCGACGTAGAAGAGACAATCTAGTTCGGAAAGTGAAGTGTGAATTGAGCTAATAAGGCGATAGATATTCAAGCATTAGTCCAAAGTTCGGTTACAGTGTTTATGTTGTATTTCGTAATCACCTGTGGAATTATACTTATATGTTGGTCGATGTATGAATATTGACACCATTGACTTTTTGTTTCACAAAGCCTGCGCATTAACAAAAACGTTAACAATAACTGTTTTCTCGGTTTTCATTTGTTTTCCTAAGAATGTCCCCGATTTCTTTTTGTCAACAGTAATTATTCAAATTATTTCTCATTCAGTTTTCAATTCCAAATGTTATGTCGTAACATTTAAGTGAGTTTCAGGCAATCACTTATTATCTGTCCAGATAAATATGGGCGTTCATTATTAATAAGTTCCAGTAAAGTCACAATTTGGTGAGATTAATACTGAGGTTTGTAATATTTTAATACCTAACAGTGGGTGCTAAACATTCAAACGGAGAATAAAACTCAATTCTACTAGTTTGTAATAGTCGCTAAAATAAGATGTAATGAAACATCTAGGCATTATCGAAAACCGAGCTCATCTTGAGAGATTACAATTTTCTTGATCTAACTTTTGCTATGAACAATGGTTTGGATCAGCTTATAAACGACTTCAAAGATGCCGAATGCGAAAACACAATTTTCAATTGGGCCCGACCTCTTCTTAAGCAATTGTCCGTTGATCATCTTGAACGTTGGAACATATTGAAAAATGTACAATATTTCGTTATCAGAAATCAACCTGAGATTTTAGTTCTATCGAGTGATATGGAAAGTCCTTTCCACTGCCTTTGAATGTATCTGCAACCAGAATTCTTTACACATTTTCGGTTTATGGCTGTCAACCAGGATTGTGTCTGTTACTGATCAGCTTTTTCTCAGATATATTTCTGTGCTGGTGATTGATGTGGAATTCTCTACTCATTTGCCATCACAGATGGATTACAACAGAATTCAATTGTTGATCCGAGCGTTGTGGAACTCCAACATCACATTAGTTTGTTGGGTGTAAAATTGGACACCAATATTTTAGCACGCATACGTTGCTGTAATCATATAGAAAGCTCCTCAGAAACTAGAACGTTGAACACACAACAGCATATTGCAGTACTTCTTGAAGCGCAAATTAGACCTTCTTTGGAAAATTGCTATCCCGAGGATACTAGATTCTATCCAGAAAAGACGCGTCCACCCGATTGGGGCCAAAACATCACAAGCTGAATTGATGGTATAGAACATCGAAAGGAAATTGGGGAATTGTGTTTATTCTATAGATACTTCCATGAAACTTGTTCGACGGACTCAGCTCACTTGATCAGAACGAGAGCAGTATGTCGCGGTAAACAATACCTAACTGCGAGGTTCAACTTGATACACTTCTGTTAAAGTATGTTTATCCGTTAACCAGTCTCCCTACGAACGACAACCTTCAAAAGTCGAAACTTGTACGAGCTAAGGATTATTGAGGTCTTGTTTTTCAACGTGCGATTCCTTCCAACTACGCTTTTTTGAAAAATCTTTCTTTGGAGAGCGAACTCCTAATAAAATAGACTTTCCGATTCTACTCCGTCAAAAGAGTATACGAGTATTATATAATAATTTAAATCCAGTGGTAAATAGCTACTTCCGCATCGGAATTAATCTCAGAACTCTTCAAGAACTTTTCTGCAGTGCTTCGCAACTCTTTCAAGTGTTGAAATTGGATTTGGTTCTGTCGGTTTACAATGAAGCAGAAAAATCAACTGAACTAGAATCTACGATGAGGGTAATTGTGGTCATGTCAGAAAGATAAAAAAGTTTTGTAGGTTGGGTTCCGACAATATCTTCCACTTCCACTTCCGTAAAAACTCTGCCTGAAACTAATAATTTGAAATTTCTGGGGTGGTTCTGCCAACTTTATAGAAGTGTCCAAAAATAAATTTCTCAACTATAACTCTGAAAATGACGCACGTATCATAGTCAATTCAGAAAAATCGTTTCTTGTAGAATCACTGTAGGCCCAAATATTATTTCTACATTCTACTAGTAGTACAAAATTGCTATAGAAAATATTCTTTCAGAAAATATTCAACATTCTTCACATTAAACTATGTTTTTATTGTTCCCAGTGTTCACAATATTTCCATATTGGAACATGGGGTTTTCCAGGTTAAATTTTCACAACCAGTTAGATTGGAAAGCAAGAAAAATCCATTATTTATTACACTATTTTTATTCCCAGTAATTTTTCAATCGGAATAGTGGTAGCTCAACATTAGAACATACTGTGAAGTTTCTTTTCCATATCACTGAAAACAGTAATCTTCTATTCCTATCCAGACAGGTTTCCAAAGTATCTTGAATATAATTTGGAACACTCAAACATGTTCATTTTAAACTGAAAAGGATATGTTTTGAACTATCTTTCATAACTTAGTTTTCAGTTTTTCTGAAAACTAAGTTATGAAATTAAATACGCAAAAATTAATCGTCCTCGTGTAGAAATCGATACTTATTAAACGACAAGAAAAATCATCCAGTTAATTTATCTTCTAATGATAATTTGTAAATTGTGACAGTGTTCATTACGGCAATATAAAAAAATATTGGTAGTTGTTTCAAACATTTTATTCAAAATTTCATCGCAGTATTTTTGGAGATATTATTGAAAAAATATTTGATATTTGAATATTGAAAAGATTTCCTTTCAAAAAATTTCCTTTGGTTATACTATATATAGACCAATGAATGACGGTAATGAGTAATCTACATGTTACGTCATTATGTAATTAGAAGAGGATAAAAAATGCATCTGAATAGCACATTCTCAAAATCTCAAAATCCCCACAGAAAAATGACAAACTTTGAACTAACCTTAAATTTGTTCAGCAAAAATCAAGAAAATCTCGATGCTATCCCATCGCGATTCGAAACGATCTCTGTATATAACACTAGAGCCACGTGTATCTGATAGCGCCCAACGAAGGGCAAAGGGAGCTCGGAGTATTCGACTGCGCGACGTTAAACTCGCAACTACCACGAGAAAACGAGACTTCCACAACGTTCAGTATTGATTTGGTCTTTGTGCGGGTTGAAATCGACGCGTTCCTGGCAGATTTCGCACGGCTTTCAAAAGCGCATGTAGAATCGCGCACGTTATAACATGCAGAGGATCGTTATACAAGAACACGTTTTGCGCATGCCAACTACACTCCGAATTACTGTACTTTGAATAGAGTGTGGGGTCAGAATGGAGATAGCGACGTTGTCACTCTTTGGTGAACAGTTCCAAATTTGAGAAATGTTTCGAAGTC
>WOGN01008042.1:0-11508 GCA_015342105.1 Leptinotarsa texana | reverse complement strand
TCTTGGTACTAAGAAGTTGATCTCGGGTAAAAGAACCGTACTGCCAATATTGTTGTTGAGTAATTCATGCAGGAATTTATATATCCTATTTTCCAAAAATGTAATATCAAATCGTGTCAACAATATGTTACGATCGATGCTTCTCGTGGGGTATTGACCATCAACTTCTAGGCATTGGCCTACTTCTCCCTTATTGAATCTCATCTGCGATATAGTATTGCCTTTTGGGGATTTGGAAAGAACCAGTTGATTAATTCAATTTTTGTGTCTCAGAAAAGAGCAATTCGATACATTTCTAAAAATAAACCTAGGGACCACTGCAAAGAACTCTTTCTCAAACATGGATTATTAACTGTATACTCCATATTCATCTTAGAAACGGTCTGCCTAATGCATACATCCAAAATATCTAAAGAAACAGTGTATAATACAAGACAAAATGATAATATTATATTTGAAAGTAAAAAGTTATATAACCATTTACCTAGTCTCTTTAAAAATATTACAAACTATCCATTATTTCGAAGGACCGTTAAAAATGCACTTGTGAAAAAGGCATTCTACAGTATTCAGGAGTATTATGTTGACAATCTGACTTAGTCCTTAAAAGCCTTGAATTTGTAATATTTGTCGCTTATAATTTTTACCGTAACTTGTATCAACTTTGCTTTTATCATTCTTGAAATTTATGAACAAATATATTTTTAATGTGTTCGTACTTACTTTTATTGACATACCATTACACCTACTGATTGATAATTGTTAGTTCAATACTCTATAAGATATTCTCGATATTGAAGTATATTTCACCCCGACTTCATATGACTATGACTATGATTATATTTATATTTTTTATGTTCATAATCGTATTTATTTCTATATTTATAGTTACATTTATACTTATGTTTGTATGTATATTACTTATATATTTAGGTTTTATGTTTATACTTACTCTCCATTCTATATAACACGCTTTTTCAATAAGATTTATTCTTATACAATAAAGCATATTTTGATTTGATTTGTGAAACTAAGAGGCCATTGAAAGTTCGCATTGCTGAGCACAAAAAACACACACAGAGAGGAGAAACCAGCAAATCTGGAATAGCAGAACATGTTTGGACGCATCAACATAACATCAAGTGGCTACGCTAGTCAAGCTAGCGTAGAGATCCGTAACATATGGAAACCTCTAATCAAGGGAAAACTATCAATTCCCGCCAAACGATCATCTCCCGCTGAAAACCAATGAAGCGGAAAAAGTGCAAGGGGAGTTTAGTGAAAGCACTCGAGCGACCATATAAATAGTCAGAGCTTGGAGAAATAAGTCCACTTATCACCCGAAGACGATTGTGGCTACTAACAATCGAAACGTCGTGGCATATTTGCTATTAATAATTTTGTGATCTTTATTTCTTCAGCTCTTATTAATATTTTAATTTTATTTGTTTGGTTGTAGCTTGTATGTTAATTTTTTGTAAATTCAGTTTTTTTTATAAAATCTAATTAATTTTGTAATTGTTTTTTCAGGGTTTTCAAATCAATTTATATTAGATTAGACAATGGAAGTCCGAACTGATGAAATGGATGATATATCTCATGACGAAGACCCCAGCTATGGCATCGACAAAAACCTGAATTCAAGAATATCCCAATGGCGGTCTGTTGCAAGGCTATGCTTTGTGTCTGTCTTTCTCTGCAGCTTTCACAACAAATTCTCTATAGCCACTCTTACAGATGATCACCGAAAACCGGAGGCATAAGGTCACCCATTTGTTCTATATGGATGATCCTAAGCTTTGTGCCTATGTAGAAAGAAACCTCCATCAGTTTTTGAATTTGGAGTGTCTACATCATAGAATGGTACTGGATGGAGCCTCCAAAACCATCGGGAGTTCGGATCCACTTCTCTGCATGGTCGCGACCAAGAGAGAGCAGTAATTAAAGCATTTTTTTAGGTTTAGTTTTTGACACTGAACGAGGTGATCTGTCATCGAGTTCAGCAAATGGCCCACGTAAAAACTGCAAACATCAGTTCACTCCTTTGACAATACAAGGATAAGTCAATGCATGAGGTCTTCTTCAACAAAATTGGAGACATACGCTTATCAAAGTGCCTGACCTTCGCTTTCCCCGAGCCGACTGGGCTAAAGTCGGAAACTGAGGGGTTCATCATGATCTGTTAGGATGATGTCTAAAACACCTTAGTTTAACACAGTCGCGTTTTGGGTATAGAAGTTACTGACACAAGGTGCAGGGCCTGAAACCCTAATGCACTTGCTGTCAGTATGTCCAGATTAGGCGTATGTTAGCCTGTATCCATCGAATCTGCCGAATTTATTGGAACTATTTATTCCCCATCCTCAGACTCCTGTAGTCCTTCTCGACCATCAGAGCAAGACGATGTTCGTCTTGAAGTTTTCAGCTCCCGGTGAGACAAATATCGTCCTAAAAGAGAATCGACCATGCAATAATAATGCATTAAATGAAATGAAAAGACTAGAGAATATACTCAGCGATAATTGAAAAATAAATAATAATAAATTAATAGTAAAGAAACATTTGGAAGCACTGAAAAGAAGAAAATAAACTTCAAATCAAACCAAGTTCATCAATTCATTACATTACACCATTTACATGATGTGTCTTGAAATTCAGCTTTTTAGAAACAAGAATACAATACGAAATTTGATCTCAATACAATGGTTTCTGGATTTTTTTTTTAGAAAATAGGTGAATCTGGGGACGAGCTTTCATATCACATAAATTGTGTAATGTAATAATTTGCTGGGTTTCATTTAATTCAAAATTAATTTTCTTATTCAAGTAAATACATTATTGTGAGATTTTCACTGGACAGTTTACAAAACCGGAAGATGTGTTTCGCTGTTTATTGCTTAACTTTTCAGGTAGCTACGAAGCTTCAGATCTACAGCCAGACTTACCACAAATCTCCTAATACCAGACACTGTTGTGAACTTTATTTGATAGATATTCGTTAACCAGTGCACTTCATAGGTTAAATACTACTGTCAACTACCTACATATCATTCCGAGACTACTGGATTACACGGTAATTTTGAGATATGTCGCCATAATTGTTAAGATCTGGATGAATCTGGATATGTATCAGCTCGGTAAACTAACCTGGTGGTTGTTTGAAGATGTAAAGTTAATATTTCGTTAAGTTTTCAACAAACAAGCGAAAAAAAGTAAGGTGAAATATAATTCACAAACAAATTGAATTGGTTTTATGTGAAACTCCAGCATTTACCACAAAGTTGAATATTAACAAAACATGATGATTTCTAGTTTCATAATTATGTTCGATCAGTAAATTAATTCTGATTAACTAGAACTACAGATGAGATGGAGGGAAAAACAACAAAGAAAGAGTATATTACCTAACCTACGTACTCATTTGGAATATGTTGAAGAAATATAATATCAATTGAATCAATAACTTACTGATTCACCAGAGACAAGAGAATATCTATACTGACATTAAAATCAGATAAATTCAGTGTTCATGTTTGTGTGGAATATTATTTCACAATCTATATTCATTATTTTGTTATACAAGTATGACGGATACTTGTTCATCAATATTTTGTGAAACATGTTAGCCGATAAATAGATATTTTTACTTGTATAAAAAGATAATAATATACATTCTACATTTTCAAAAAATATTAACTTTCACGGCCAGAGGTAACTGTGTGAAAGTTATTTTCCAGGTTTTTTACCGGGCAGGTTTTTATGGCTGACGTTTCGTCCACTACTGGGGTAGGCATTATCAAAGACGATGTGGTAACGATCGATGATTATCGATAAAATCTGGCTACCTGCACTTATAGATACATAAGCAAGAGCACGTAATCCAATCCACACCCACTAGTAATAGAATAAAATATAGTTTAAAAAACTAAAAAACACGATTTTGAATAACATCGAACTAAAAAGCTAAAAAAATTTTTTCAAATAAGCTTGAAACAATAACGAACGAAAAATACGAAATCAAATTCCAAATAAATATGTTAAAACAAATTTCAGCATTACTTAATAATGGTATGAATAAAAGCAACCAAAAAAAGGCATGCAAATTGAAAATAATAAAGACAGAAGATCAGTGTCAAATAGACCAGGAGTTCATAAATTGACGTGTAGATCATGTCCGATGTTTTACAAATGTCAAACTGTAAAAATATCGAAAAGCTCATGAAGTTACATAGAAAAGTTTTCTAGAGTGAGAAAATGAGCTCAACTTATGCTACATACTCCCTACTGAAAAGTTCAATCATTAATTTAAAACTCATCATTTCCTGAAGAAAGGTTTGAAAATAAACCTTCTGCTAAATTTCTCTGATGGGAAACATAATTATTTTTCCCCTAGAATAATAAACAGGTATTGCTACATAATTTATTCACTTGTTTTTACGGGGACACAACTAATTGAGAATTGTTTACGGGAACCCAATGAATTAGAGATTATCTGTTCTTCCGGGTATTGTTCTAGCACAAAATTAATTTCCTTCATCAGAACGAAAATGCTCTCTCTAAACGCATGTTTCTCTTAACAAGTTCGCATCATCAGAAGATGATTAAAACTACTTTTTACGATTATGTTGATGTTTTTATATGCATCTTGACGAATAATTACCTTGCACAACGAGGGTTATTTAAATGATTCCTGATATTTTGTTCTTGTTCTTGTTGTTGTTATTTACTACCTGGCTGATACCTTATGTTTACCTGTTTTATTTTACGTATAGTTCCACATTTTTCGATTTCCAAACTTTCGAGGGCATATAAAAATATGTCACGTACCCAGTCTCAACAATTTCAAGCATCTGACGTATAATGGTCACTTATATCTTCTTAACGTCTATTATTTTCAATAGAATTTTGAACTTGTGCTATATCATCTGCCAAAGTATCAGCTGATGAATCATTAATATATTCTTAATAACAGTAGGTACTCATTGAAACTAGTTTTGCATTACTACTAGTTACTCCATTGCAATTCTTGCAGACTTGTGAACAACGCCACCCATATTGTTGAGTCGCACATCAGAACATCCGAGGTTTGAATAAAGAAATAATAATATTTCGCAAATTACCTGTTTCAACAAATCTTTAGGTATCTTTAGGTTGTCATGATTGGAATCATCAACATATTGAGTCGTTTCCATCGCCACTGCTCAGCCTGAGAGTATTTCCACTTCATTTTTGAATGCGATGCGTAAGTAGAGGAAACAAAAAAGTTTATAACGTAGTCCTTCACTTGTTTTTTAATCATGATGTTCATATAAATGAAATATAAATGAAGTTGCAGCAGTTTGCCAATCTTCATCACCATTGAAATTATTGAAAATTTCTGATGATATTCGTGCTTATTAATTTTTTTCTAAAATGATGATAATTCTTTTCACCTTACCCTAATATGGTACTAGTGGTAACGCAACCTACGAACGCGTGAGCAAAAGTGAAGTATAATTTTTTATTAGATTGTTTAGAACTGGCTAGTAAATAAAAGCGAATGTTGTCATTTGTTGGTGTGAGACCAATTCATAAAACCAGTGAGTGAATCGATGTCGTTGCCAACTGCAACAGTATTTCTACTCTGTTATTTTTCGAGTATATTGTTGTATTGCCAATAAGTAAATCTACATCTTCATCAGCTTGTTTCAATTGAATTTCAGCTGATTTCAATAATTTATCTGAATAGTGGGCAAATGTGTTTTTTTATGAATATTTGATGGAAATGCCGTTTGTTTTATTATAACAATAATATTTTCATCAAAATCTACATCTGCAGCATAATTTTTTATCGTATTCAGTAACTTTCATGAGACATGACACCAAATTGTTCAATACTGTATTCACCAATTACAACCACTGCATTACTAGTAGAATAAGTAAGAATAAATACAATGGCCAGGTGACCCAGTGAAGCAAAATACCACCATCGACCACGATTAAAAAAGATATTAGCAACTTATCACTTCGAAGTGTGATTTTGAGAACAGTTAACAATTCTGACTTTTGGGTCCTCCGCAAGAAGCCTGCAGAGTCGAACAATGATATTGGAAACAGCATTACTTCGTTTTCAAAACCTTTTGAAGTGAATTCTTCTTCAAATTTCGTTAATACACTTATTGATTAAACTAGAAGAGGAGAATATACATCAACAAATTAAGTGTCGATCTGAACCCCTCGCACAGCTGACAAAGATTTCACTATAAACTTGCCGCTCTTACTCAAATTCTCAGCATCTTTACTAATTATAGAACTCATACTTTGCTTTCCAAGTTCTGAAGCTACACGGCAATTCATATTACCTTCGCCAATTATATCTGTTGATAATAAGGTTATAGAATCTCGCAACCCATAAGTCGTATGTTGTCCAACTTGCAACAGTCTTGGCTTGCAAGTTTTTGTTATCTTTTCTTTGTCGACTATCAGATGAATCCACATGTTGCTCACTAGTATTCGAGCGAAGTTCAGCGTAGGTTTCCAAGCTGTCACTAGGAGTTTCATCTCTAACATGTGTTAAATCAGTGCTGAAAATCGATTGAGTGTTTGTTCTATTGATAAGGGAGTATCACAAAGGTCAGTATTGGGGTCCCTACTCTTCAGTCTATTTACTTGCAAGTAGGGGGGAAAGACGGGTCTGGACCTCCCCCCAAGTGTATGCCCCCCAGTGCCACGGTCAATGAGATCTTTTCTAACAGACTAGGGGCGTGTTTCTACTCTATCTAATCTGAAATTAGTTTTATCAATGTCAGAATCTAATTCTCCTCTAATCTTTGAGATGTAAAAAAACTGTTTTTTCCGTTAATCAGCTGTCGCCCCCATACGAACGACAACTCTCAGAAGTTCAGAAACTTGTGCGAGCTAAGGAATAACGAGGTCTTACCTTTTAACGTGTGATTCCTAACATGGTTGCAGAATCATCCCAACTTATATATTTGGTCGGGGCAAACATATTCAACCAACATATTCACGATTAACACAATCCGTACCGCACAGGTTGTGCTTTATTTTTCAAACGTTTATTTTCCATATCGAAGTTTCCATCGAAAGTTAATTCGAAAGGGACTCCAGGTGGTCCACGGAAAACAGTATTTGAAACAGCCTTACTTTTGCGACCAAACTTATCGATGCTTCCTCCACTCATTTTTGTGATACACTTATGATGGTCGTACGATGTTGTGAATCACCAAATGAGAAATTGATGATTGTTATAGCTTTATAAATTCCAATTTAACTATTATTTTTTCACCATTGAAATTGATCAGCTTACCATTATCATCCAATATGCGTAGAGTGATATTGTCAAGATACTGACGACCCCCAGGTTGGATTGGTATATAAATAATATTTTTTGGCTCCTTGGTGAGTTTATAACCGGGTATATCAAAAATAGTCGCCTAGGTGATCAATCAACACTCGATAGAATCGATGAGCCAATAATAACACCATTGAAGGCAATATCTGCTAATACTGGAGGATCATCTCAAATGAATGGAGTCATACAGAAAACAAATAGTTTCACATCATTCACCGCGAAAACTACAATTAGAAATGAGTTGAAACCAAAATTTGAAGGGGCTTTTTCGAAGGATCATCAGTCCTCTCAATTGACAACTTCAAATTCAGAATCACCAAATGCACTTGATAATGGTGATGAAGTACAAATGCATATACAAAAGTTACTTTCAGGAAATCCCTCATACAATACAGTATTTGCAGTATCGTCGTCATCCTCCTTGAGGATACGATAAACCTGATCTTCAAGCAGAATATCGCGATCCATGTTGTCATTGTCGTCAACTTTAAGTTGAAAGTGACGTTCCAATCTTGTGGGTAAAAGCCAAGGCCTTGTCTGCGGGGGAGTAGCACACTTCGCGCTTTCCGTGAATGGGTTAGGGAGCAGTTTTCTTCCCTCTGAGTCTGCCGATGACTCGCCAAAGCTCGTCATCCCCAGGCTCAAAAATTCCAAAAGCTCCTTCCACCTTTCGTTTTCGTGATCAATGATAGCCTTGACTTGATTGGCCATCCTACTTGCTGCAATTTTATCTCCTGTCTCCAATTTTGTCTCCTACACTGCCGTGTCGAATTCGTCGTGCCTCAGGAGAGGAGCGAATCTCTCCGAGCTCTGTTGTGAAGATATCCCAATTCAGCGATGATATCATACGATAATCAGAGGAAGGAAGATCATCGCCCAGTAACAGGATAACTGGATTATGATCAGAGTCCAATTCCGATAGAACATAATTTTCACTAGTCAGAGAGACGTTTCTGAAAAGCGCTATGTCTAGTGAGCTAGGCCTAGTCTACCCTCGATAGCACGTAGGCTCATCTGGACCCAGCACAAGATATTTATGCCTGTCGACATGCGCATAGAGCGCTTGGCCGTTTTGATTTGTGACTGCTCCATAGTCTGTACTTGGCGTTGAAGTCGTCAACAGCAACTGTTGGAATGGTGCTTCCCATCAGCAGTTCATCCAGTGATTCTGGGAGTAAATGATTGTTCAGATAGTTGTAAACCGAGTTTAGTCTGCGACAACCTATGATAAGTCGAATTTCGACGCCCACGGCCTCAGTTCCGTGTAATCGGGCACTATCAATTCCGTATTGGACACACTGAAAGGATCGCTTGACAAAGATGCCAGCTCCTCCTCCAGCACGTCGAACACGTTCTCTATGGAAGAATCTGTAGTTTGGAATGACAATAGATTCGTTCAAAATCCAGTCTTTTTGAACGGATGCTATTTGCATTTCAGAGATCCAGGCAAAGTTGGTTTTCTAGACATTAGCAGTTCCGGTTAAGACGGCGGTATTCACCGTGAACATTTTTTCGAGCACGGGGAATTTGACGAACAATTTCTTCATCTGGTCCAGTGCAGCACGGGGAATTTGACGGAAAATTTCTTCATCTGGTCCAGTGCAGCACATATGAAGCCCCCTGCGTCTGAGGTGATGGCTCAGGTCGAGAGGGAGTAGGCCTTGCAAAGTTGCTGGCATTCTTGGATGCAGCTTTGGCCAAGCTGACCCACTACTGAACACGTAAGACCCCCGAAAGTCTTCCCGAGGGGGCTAGTTTTTTGGCTAATTTACCTCTGGGCTTTCTCTGAGCATTTGTGTACTCAGGGCTGCCTCTGTATTCAGCAGTATGAGCCCTTTGCAGGTGTTGCATTTCGGGGGGTCAGTCCTGGCCTTTTTGCAGGCACACTTGACACAAACAAAGCAATTTCTTTGGCAGTGGACGAAACGCTGGCAACGGTGGCATTGACCTACCGAAGTTTTGAGGTGCTGGGGTTGGACCCAAACCTTTACAGTGGTCGAGGTTAGTGACCTTGAAGATATTCTTCTGGTCTCTACTGACCAGAACGAGAACCATTGACATAGGTTTGTGAGCATGCTTCATTCGCGTGACCGATGTGAGGTCAAAGCCTCTGGCTTCTACTTCCTCACGACCGTGGAGTGCTCTGGTACACTCCTGAAGACGGCACGGATTTGCCAGTCTTCAGGAAGTAAGTATACTGAGTGATATTCTCCATCACCAAAAGCCTTAACAGCCGACGATACTCGTCAGGAGTTACAGGCTGGATTTAATGCCATCATGTAGATTTACAACTTTGGGGAAGTTAATTTTCTCCTCAGCTGCTGTCTTGAACAGCCTGACCCACTTGCCCTCATGACGAACGACAATGGGTAGGATTTTCACTTTTCTGACTGCGAGTTGTTCATTTTTCCTAAGGGGGACAGAGGGACCAGGCACCGAATCCTGACAGTGTGCTCAGAATTCTCTGAGGCAATGTATGTCTGCACGTTGGGAGTAGTGTCCATATCATTATTTTCACGAGGTGTGGCCCCCTGACGAACCCGACTTCGAGTCATTGGACGAGACGAAACTTCCGATTCGTAATAGTAATTCCGGGCTTCGTCCCTGACGCTGTCAATGACAGCTTTCTTCTGAGATTTTTTTGTCTTCTTAGGGTTTTCCTTTCGGATCCAGACGTCTACTCTACGACCGGACACATCAGGCAACGAAGGGAAATCCTCGTTGATACGCCGTTTTTTCGGCACAACGCACACACTATTTTTAAGCCAGAAACACTGCTGATCATCGACCAGGAGCTCTACCTCTTTGTGGAAAAATTCTAAACACGAAGACACGAAAATATGTATGTATATATAAACAACTTGGGCCAATTAGCGCATTTCAGTCCATAATTACGGCCTATGGCAACAGTACTGCTAAAAACAGTAGCGTCGCACAGTTTTATTTTTTCAGTATTACGTACCCATAATTATCCGCCACAAGTGCATTTGTCAGCGTTTGACATCTCATACACTGCTCAACGAATGAATAATTGATATAAACTGATCAACAGTGAAACAAATTTCATGGAAAATTAAATGAGTGGGTGTTTTCTAGTAATATAGAATATTATGAAACGATTCGAATTTTTTATTCGAATTGTTTCAGTTGCTCCTTGTCTGTTTGGTTTAAATTTTGCAATCTAGTTGAAAATAAGTTACCAAGGACCTGAAGAGACTTACAACTTTAAACATAGCTCAGAACTGGATGAAATGGAATATTTTTTTATAGTTACTGTATAAATTCTGGTTTCTCGAGATATCCATTGTTAATACAAATGAATAATATAAAATATATAAAATCGAAAAATGTTCGGAAAGCGTGTCGGAGAGTTTCAAACGAAAGAAAATAATTGGTTTGCTTCTCCAACTCAGCCGGTCCTCTTGAACAACAACATTGAAACATACATGTACACAGGTAGTTACTCTCAACTGAATGGGGAATGATACTTATTTGTTTCTTCCCAAGTACCACAGCAAAAATGTTTTTGGAGAACATTGTACAAATAGATTCCAGATTTACCTGCAGGTGATCATCCTGCCATGCCATCATTCAATAAAATGCTTCTTATAAAATTGTAATGGGTATAAAAAAGGAATATTCTGTATCTATTGTATTGAACTACAAATGATATATGAAATGTTGTAATGTTGTATGAATCCTACGTTTGTCGTTCTGAATATTACGAGTATTTTCAAAGCTATTGCAATCACTTATCATCTGTATCGATATGGGACTGTATACGACACTAGGAGAGATTATTTTATTTGATATAATATTTTTTCCACAATGCTAGGCTTGTGATGCAGTGTTTGGAACCTTTGGTGTAGTAATGAATATTACTGTAGCTTTTTCCCAACACCGAACCGTTATTTTAACATTTACCGTTATATCATCACCTCACCTGAGGTGTTAAAATAACGGATTGGTGTTGGGAAAAAATTCCGGTAATATTCTTCACAACTTCTTCCAACTGAGCCCTCTTGGCTCAGTTGGAAATTTGTGAAATTGAAAATTATACTCACAGATTGAGATTTGGTTGTTGATACTTTTCCTTGGCTTGTCGGTCCAAATGTGTTTATTTTCATACTTATCGCACAAACTTTTATATTTTATAT
>WOGN01008041.1:0-11508 GCA_015342105.1 Leptinotarsa texana | reverse complement strand
TTGGAGCGACTTTACGTTTACTCAATTCCGAGATGACCTTCCAGGCAGTTTTGTTTACATTAACTGAATTACTGATTATATTTTGATAGATGGATACATGCTTCGAGGAGAGTGGATTCAACAGTGCAAAAAGTAAATAAATATTCACATGTATGCTCTAAACATGAAATGAATAGTAAATTTTTCATAGTTAATTACCATTGATTACAATAAGATATAACCTCAATCGTTTATTAAATTATATTCATTCATCATATTTAATTAAATTTATTTTATTATCATCTATATTTGATTCATATTTCACGCGGAAATAAATCTGAAATTCATAATTATTTTAAATTTTTTTTATTTCTAACTGTCTACTAACCTGCCTATTGATTCTTTTTTTATTAGTTACTTTTAAATTACGGCATGCAAGCCAACGTTTTGATGTCGCAACATTGTTATCCTTTACAGTCGCAAATTTTAGTTTTGCTCCATCAACATTTTCTTCTGTTAAATATTTTTTTCAAATTGTACTTCAGCATATGTTTATGTGATGATTAAGCAATGTTTGTCCCTACCGAACTACTAGCGCTGCTAGTGAGTGATTTTTCGTACTTCAAGAAAAGGGTTCATTGAAGAAATGAGCTTCTCGAGAAAAAAATGATCTCTCTCTAGAAAACAATAAATAAGTAAAAGGTCCATCAAGGCCCTGGAAAACATCGTATGAAATATGATGCATCATCGTCCTTTTTTTATTTCTGCGCTTGAAATATTTCGTATTATAATGAGATACTCAACCATTCGATGCTATTTTCTGTCGAACATCAATAAGAAAAATGACTCGATAGAAATTCACTTAGCGGCTTTCAGTCCTTATGAATGAAACGTCTGAAAAAGCCCTGACCGGGAGCTTTATATACTGGTACAATGGCAACGCTCCAAAAATTCCATCATCCAGCGTCGTGACATTCGAATGTTGCCTAATATATGTATTTCCAAGTGGAAAAACTGTTTTTGATTGTTATGCGTTTTTCAAACGAAAACCAAAATTAGAGGCAAACTAACGATTATATTGACAGATATGGTGACTTTGAATACATAAAAAATTGACAGACGGAGTTATGACTGCTTTTATTTTGTTGTATTTGAAGTTTCCATTTACAAATCAGTGGCGAACTGAAAATTGAATACATAAAATACTTTCTGACTGAAAAAGTTGTGACTAAACTTTTTTTGTTTGGGTGTAGCATAAGTTTTCTAATTAGAAATGATAGGCGAACTAACAGTTATTTCAACAGATATAACAACTTTGAATACATAAAAGAAATCCTGACAAAAATGTTATGATTGAATTCTGACGCGAAACTCGCATCAAGAGACTGCTCCTGTTTTGGGGTAGTGAATTTTTTCTAATCAGAAACGAATAAACAGTTATTTTCAAAGATGAAACGACATTGGATACATAAAAAAATCTGACAGACATAGTTATGACTTAAATCTTGACGCAAAACTCGCGTCAAGAGACCGTTTTTATTTGGTGTAGTGTCTTATAATAAGTCAGAGGCGAACTAACCATTAATTTTCACAAGTATACTATTGGATACATAAAATAAATCATGACGAAGTCATGACGAAATCTGACGTGAAACTCACGTTAGGAGGCTGCTTTCGTTTTGGTGTAGTGAAAGTTATATAATCTTTTTTGGTGGTGGTAATGCACATTGGATTTGAATGGCTGGAAATCAAATCCATTTGGGGAAAGGTGTTTGGGGAGTTTGTTCCACATAAACGCAGTGCCTACTCCAAATGGAAGAGTTCTTGAAGAGTGGAGTTCGAGGTGTACTGAGTTGGGATTTTTTGGGAAAGAAAGTTTTTGGCTTTCTACTACTCCATCTTGATACAAAAAAGAAGGATGAGGGAATCTTCCAAAGAAAGGAAGGAAGTGAATCTATACGTGGATGTGTAGATCATACAAAGAAGTAACTTTCAGACACAAACTGATAGAAAGTCCTCCTAAAACAGCTACTTTAAATGAATGGTAACAAATTGTACTCACCTAGAATTGTCATCCTTCCTGGTAAACACATGTGTTTTGCCTTCTTTTTTGTATCAAGATAGAGTAGTAGAAAGCCAAAAACTTTCTTTACCAAAAATTAATCACTCCTAAAAAATATAACTGCTTCAATTCGAACTAAGTTATTTTTACAGGTGTAGTGCCACTGAATATATAAAATAAATTTTGGCAGAGGAAATGATCAGTGAACTTTTGACGCGAAACTTTTGACAAGAGACTGTTTCTGTTTTTATAATTATATCCTTTTCACAATAGAAGGTCTAATTTTCCTCTTCGAGGTATTTTTGTTAGTAAATTCACTCGTTATTGTCCTATAAGAAAACTTCCTTCGTTGCTACTTCTAGTTCAATAATTCATAGTGAATCGCAAGAACTATATTGATTTGACGTAAAATTGTTAAAGTTAACAATCGTCAAGGCATATGTCGATTTATGGTGATCCAATGCAGGTAATATTGTTCCTAGATTGTGAGGATAGGCCCGGTTAGGTTAGTTTAGGTTGGGTTGAGTTAGGTTAGGTTCGGTTAGGACATGTCAGATCAGGTTAGGCTTGGTTAGGTTAGGACAGTACGGATCCGATTAGGTTAGGTTTGGTTAGGTTTGGTTCGGTTATATTAGATTAGATTAGGTTAGGTTGAGTAAGGTTGAATTAGTTTTCTTTGACAATTATCCAGCAAAAATAATTTTGTATCGTTGTTATCGATGTTTTTCCTTGAATAAAATGTTATTTTTAAATCAAATCAGAGAATTGAATTGAAGTATTCAAATAATTCGATATTATTGAAAACAAAAATTTTAATATTTCAATCGAATGCATAACCTAATGTATATAACCTTCATAGTGTTAACCAGTTCTTGAAGTCATTGCAAAGATTCTGATGAATTGCTCCAACTATTGGAAACAACAATATTCCAAGATTATTCCCCAGGAATATTCTTGGAATGTATCAAAGGTTCGCCCAGAGCACTTCCAGGGAATATTCTCCAGAAGATATGTAGATGGCATATTCATACCATAATACAATATCTTCAAATGTACGAATTTTAGGAGTGAATAATTTTTGGGGAAGAAAGTTTTTAGCTTTCTACTACTCCATCTCGATAGAAAAAAAAAGTTACTTTTTTCTTCTGTATGGTTCAGTTTGTTTCAAAAGAGTTTTTTTTCTTTCGTGTAATTCAATGTTTATATTGAAGTAGCTGTTTCAGGAGGACTTCCTTCCAGTTTGTGTCCGAAAGTTACTTTTTTGCATGTTCTGCACATCCATGTATGAAGTTATTTATTTTCAAATTGATTACATTCTTCCTTTCTTTGGAAGATTCTCACGTCTTTTTTTTGTATCAAGATAGATTAGTGGAAAGCCAAAAACTTTCTTTACCAAAACTACAAATGTATATTCATGAATTACTCTTCAGAAATTTCATTTCACTTCGAATTGGCCACCAAAAAATATCGCTGGTCAATACTTTCTGTTTTTGTCATCAATATTGCGAAAACTGAAAAATTGTACTCTCCAGTTTTTACTTTTTCACATTTTTCACTACTGAAATGATTGACTTTCGTCCTTCCTATCAAAGTATACACTTTTATACTGATGAAGTATTTAGCTTTCTGTATTTTTGTTAGTCTCTAATAATCTATTTGTCACATTCTCGGTATATAATCTATAATTTTCTCGAAACAAACAAGAAGGGCCGTCTAAGTATCGGAATTGATATCGCCATTTCATCCATGTTCCCGATCCAAAGTTTCGTGTTTCTCAATACGCGTCCGGAATACAAGATCGGCCATCAAAAGAGAAGTCGAATCAGCAAACTCACATAAACTTTCTCTATGTTGTGAATAGCAACTGTTCCATGTTCCTTTCTATTTGTCCAGTATGACGTATACGCCGTGAGACCGGAATATCGACTTTCTGGCAGTTTCTGTTATTGGCGTCATGTACTCGAGGAGAAATTTTGAGATAATTCACAAGGTTTTGAAATTCTCGATAGCATTGTTTCATCAAGCTGTAAAATTTTTTGAAATATTCAACTCATATCAGTAGACATTAGTTACCGAAAAATAATCTGTTTATCTTGATGTTTCATAAAGTCAAGAATCAATCAAGTTCAGGGTTGTTTCAGACGGTTTGTTCATTTTCATGAGTCTACTTTAAACTGTGATAACTCAATAAATACTTATTCAAATCATTCAAAATGAGCGCCATCTAAATCAGTTCAATTTAGCCAACGTAATACAAGTCGATCAATTCCGGCAGCATAAACATTGGGTGCTCTGGATTCGATGAAGTCAACGAAGGCTGTTTTTTGCCTGATCCTAATTGGCGAAGGTTCTTCTGGGGAGAAAGTTATTGAAGTGTTTGAAAAGATGGTAGTCCGCTGGCGATAGCCTTGGGAAGGCGGAATTTCGACCCTCAATTCGCTCAATTCTTTGAACGGCGAATTGTGAAACGTTCGAACGGGTGTTGTGGAGCAGGATCGGGACAACCAGTGCCGGCTGTTTCTGATGCAATTTTCTATTCGTTTTGTCGATTTCTTCATCATGGCCCGGTTGAAGAAGGTTATAGTGAACCACACCAGTCGCTGACTATACTATAACCATTTTAAATCAATAATAATAATAATAATCGTATTTATTCATCGACATAATATAAAAATGAAACACAAAAATTCAGAACAATGATTAAGGGTCAATGAAAAGGTGAAGTATCAGCCTAGCGGAAAAAAAAAAATAGGTGAATCATGGAAGACTATAAAAATATAAGTGAATCATAGAAAAATATGAAAGTAAAATTTGAGCATTAGGGTATATAGGATACAGCTGTCTCAGAATATTGAACGAGCTCTGGCAGAGATAGCTGACGTGCTTGGTAAATTTTAGGTTCAACATCAAACCAAATACCTAGGTTTTTGATTTCACTTACAAAGGTTAACGGCATGCCTGCTAACCTCATTTAAAAATTTTGTGTTAACTGTTCACGTTTTGATTTCGTTCCGAGAAGCATAGCTACTGATTTCAAAAGGTTTAGTGTGATATTATGTGCGGTTGGGATATTGTATAAAGATGTTATCAAGTTTTGGCATAACTTGATTTGAAACCTCTTTAATTTTTTTTCAATTTGTTTTTCATTTTTGCTAATAATAATTTTTCAATCTTTATTTTTCAGCTTTCATTAATATTTCAATTTCATTTGTTTGGTTGTAACTTGTATGCTAATTTTTTGTAAATTTAGTTTTTGTTTGATGAAATTGTTATTTTCGGTTAACCTTAATAATTTTGTAATTGTTTTTTTCAGGATTTTCAAATCAATTTATATTAGATTAGACAATGGAAGTCCGAAATGATGAAATACTCTTTTTCTTGACCTGAAACCGAACTCTCATTTCTGCCTTGTCATTTATGGTGCTGATTTTCCGTGCACTTTCTGTAATGACGGGTTCGCGCGTACTTTCCGCGCGACATGGGTTATATTGCTTCGTTTCGGCGCTTTTCAATGATGTGTGCCAGATCTTTGGCGCAAATAAACTCGCACCAGTATTTTGCAACGTTTTCAATCCGTCTTGCAAAAAAGGGAAGGTCTAAAAAAATCTATCGATCAATTATAGAGCAGTCGCTCTGCTATCAGTGATATAGAAAATTAAGGAGAAAGTTGTAAACCACCATATCCTCAAATATTTGTAAGGCTTCAACATCTTGAGCGATCATCAATATGTCTTACAGAAACAAAGATTAACATGTGACCTTCTATTGTATGCCACCCATATTTGGAATAGCGCAATAGAGGGTCACGAGCTGTTGCACTTCATATTTCTAAGTCCTTTGACCGTGTTTGGTATGAGTGTTTGCTGGCCAAACTTCTATGCTCTGTCCCGTTGGATCATTTTTGTGTTTGGCTCTCTAGCTTTCTGAAAGAACGTTCCCTGCAAGTGGCCATCAATGGATATCTTTCGAATACTTACTTTTACCAACAAAGCTGGTGTTCCCTAGGAACTCTCCACTATTGTATATCAACGACTGATTGGAAAAAAATTAAAATCCAATATATTGCTTTGCTGACGACAGCACACTTATTTCGTTATTCCATTTGGATTCCAGGACATCTGCGGCGAATGCACATCTTCACCGGCAGCAGAAGTTTCCATATCTTGAAGACAATCTAAAAATAATTTCGAAATAGGGTAACCAGGTTGAATTAAATATATATGGGAATGATTAGAATAGTACTGATCTATTTATCGTTTGATTCTCACGAAATTATTCTCCAGCAGCTTGACTGCATTAACCTTTCTCGATTTCATATCATTTCTAGAAAAATGTGTTCTCCGATAGCATGTCAGGATAGATTTTCAAATTTCTGCTACCGCAGTTGTCAACTCTCCAAGTTGACTTGTGTGTCACACCGATAGGTGGTTCCACTTATGTCTCGTTTGCGTTCTCGCAGTTATTTTTATTTTGGTACTTTTCTTGGTGGCACTTAGATTGAAATCTGTGCTGTCGCAAATTTTCATTCAATTTCTAATAATTTCATTCGATTCATTTCTACCTCAACACCATCTTTTCTAGTTTTCTTCCCAAACTCATTTCATTACATTTACAGTCAATGATTTCTACTTCCTATGTTTCTCTTCAGAAATTTCCAAAAGCAGATGAGGAATTATCCGTTGGATATTATCACTGGAAGACTGTTAGTTTCTCCAAACAGATAGGAACAAGATAAATCAATGGTGTCAATATATCCTTCGTTTGAATATAATAAAATACTATAAGAATTCACAAAGTCGTGGAAATTGAAAATATATTTTTCTCGTATGACGAATAGGTACGCCCTGCAATGATTGAAAGTTCCTAGGCATTTTTCAGAACTCACATTCGCTCATAACATGAACTCTATTCCAGGGTAAATAAAACTCCTGATTTCATTAAATACCAGTTTTGTTTGCCTCGCACGGCTAGCGAAACGTATATGCCTACATTTATTTGTCATCGAAAAGGTTGTCGTTTTTCATTCGAGGACTTTCACGTCGATCTATTATAATTTGATGCTCATCTTTTAATTTCATGTATCATACACTCTCATCACAACTCTTTGAGAGGAGCTGGGCACCCCAACTAGTAACTAATAATGATAACCTTCGACAAAATTCATTGGTCTAAAATTTCAGTCACACTTACCAATTTGAATTTTGAAGTAAGTTAGTACCTATCTACCTAAAGACAAGCAAAATACCAAAAATGTGACCTCAGCCTTGAAAATGATCCACTATTTCATACAGAAACCAAATCAATCACAATCTTCTTCATCACACGAGTCACATCAGTTCATTAGGACCGTAAATTCATTTTTTTGCTCCATAATTTTTGTTTTAATAATATTTGAATTGTAGGGTTTGAATAATGAGCATAAAACATTCAAAGCAACAGAAGTATTCTATTGATGGAGGTTAATATCGTATCCGAACAAATAAAATATTCCATCCTGTACTTTTTTGTAGATTATGAGAGGAAAATAATTTGTATTGAATCGTTTTGTTGTCCTCAATAGTAGCTCGTACGATTAACATAGCCACAACTTCTGACGGATACCTTCGTCTCATTCCAAATCTCTCTTGGAAATTCTTCTCCCACTCCAGAACAAAAATACTATCTCTAGACGCGCGTTTCTCTAACCAAATTGGCATCATTAAGGTATGACTGAGAATCATATTGTTTTGATGTGAAAAAATAATTTTCAAAATATTCCCATCCAATCGTATTTCAAATAATTCAAACACTTATAAACACCCCCTTCTATTGGTGAAGACAGTATGGAAATCCGTACTGCAGTTTTTGATGACACACAATGCGTATGACTTCTACATATAATATGTAGTAGATATATTAGTAAATAAACATCCAACATAAAGTAGATGTGTTTCGGTGAGACTTCAGTGGGTGGGAGAGAGAAACGTGTGACCTAATCGAAGCAGAGAAGAATGGAAATAGTATCGGAAAGATTCAAAGAGCGTGGGGCCCTTTGGGACTCCGCCTCACTCCTCGGGCCTTCATAACGTGGTCATCGGCAGCTGAGAGAAATTAAATTACAAAAAAAAACAATCGGTATAAGAATGAATCCAGGTCATTAGCGTGGTAGGTTTTATCCTTTGCCATCAAAGGATCCCACCAATCCCACCAAAGTGGGATATTGGAAGTAATTGCGAGTAGTTTATACTAACGGGGCCTGCCGTCATTTTGTGGTGGAAATTGGCTCATTTTTTATACTCAACCTCATTTCTTGATTTCCGTAGAATTTTGGGGTAATTTTGACCTGATTTTCATAAAGAAATATACTCAGATTTGAGAAAGAATTTTTGTTTCACAAGGGGTGAATATGTAACAGTGAGAGGATGGTTTGACGTATGAGAATGAGATGGTATCGAGGTTATCCGTTGTGGAGATAAGGCGGTCAGTGAGGGCCAGCGTAAGACTGACCGGTTCAGTGTTGTCAGTCGTAAAATAAATCGTTGTTTGTGAGGTGATGAAGCATTGCCGCTATCAAAATGAAGGGTAAGCAATAGGACGTGATGAAATTTGTATGGTGACGAAATGACGATGATGACAACTAGGAGGGTCTAACGTTTAAATGTGGGTTTCAACATGTCAGGAGGACGCAAAGTCGTATCTTCATTCATCAAGTAAGCATCATCAGGAGAAGGAGGAGATGACATCCAAAGATGTAGGAGATTTACATCTCGTGACGTTGACAACCGCGGTTATCCTGAGTTCCCGAGGTTCGCAGGAGGACCAAGATAGCTGCAAATACTCCCTTAAATGCACCCCCACCTGGATGGCATCCCGCCGGAGCATCTGGTACACGCCCGAGTATGAGCTACGCTGGAGCGGCCAAGAGCGGTAACACCTCCGCCTGGCCGTCCGCGGCTCCCTCTAGTCCTCGCCCATCAAAAGTTGATGACATCTGCTCCGCCCTGGACCAGATGAAAAAACTTTTCATTCAGTTTCCTGAACTTGAAAAAATGTTTACGGCGAACACTGACGTGCTAACTGGAGTTTGTTGATGGTTAGATAACCTATATTGCGTAGCTCTCTTAAGGTTGTATTTTGGAATGCCAATACTTTTTCAAACAAAAAACATGATTTTGAGAAGTTCCTGACAGAACATAATATCGATGTTGCACTTGTGCAGGAAACCCACCTGCACAATGAATCTTTTGGTATTCCAAACAACCGTTTCTACCATAGAGAACGTGTTGGATGCGTTAGAGGAGAAGTTGGCATTTTTGTCAAACGTAATCTTCCTCAAGTAAATTTTGGAATTGACTCGGACCTGTTACATGGCACGGATGCCGTTGGCGTTAAACTCCAACTGAGAAGAGGTCGTCATAGACTAATCTCAGTTTACAACCTCCCCTCTTTACTGACAGCTCGGCATCTGCTACTCCCCCGCCGAGAAGACGTTGGCCTTTGCAGACACAATGGAGAGTCAGTTCCAACTCAACGTTGATCCGGATGATGATACTGACCGTGATATCCTTAGGGAAAATGATGACGACGTGATCCGTTCTGCCTCAGAGGAAGAGCTGAGAGGATACATTAGGACCTCCAAACCCAAGAGGCTCCGTGATTTGATTGAATCAAAAATAGGTTGTTGAAGCAGCTCCTAGAGAACTTCAGGTACTTACTGGAAATAATCAACAGTTAAATCGCCCTCAGACACTTCCCCCTAAGATGGAAGCATGCCGTAGTCGTTATGATTCCGAAACAGGGCCAGAACCCGCTGTTTCCCCAGAATCATCGTCCGATTAGTCTGCTTTGCTCAACGGCTTAGTTGGCTGAACGTGTTGTGTTGCAAAGGTTGACCGAAGGAGTTGAAGACCGAAATGTTTTTCCTGATGGTCGAAAGTTTCATCTTAGAGCCAATCAATAGGAAGACAGTCCATCTCGTCCTCCTGGACATTTCGAAAGCCTTTGACAAAGTATGGTATGAAGGTCTACTACACAAAATGCTTGATTTCGACCTACTTCTGGGCCTGATTCGGTGGAATAGATCCTTTCTAAAAGGCAGAACATTTCATATTTGAGTTGAAGGAACCCCGTCTTCCGTCAGGAAAATCCAAGCTCGAGTGCCTCAAGGAGCTGTGCTGTCTCCACTATTGTACATCCTTCACGTGAGCGACCTTCCGATGTTTGATCACGTGGCGGTTTCTCCTCGCGTCTTTCATGATAACTTATTAGTTGAGGTAGTTCTAGACAGTTTATCTGTTTATCTGTTTATCTTATTGATTTGAAGAGGAAACTCAAGAGTTGACTGTACTCATATTCATTTCGTCGACTACCAATATTTAAAGCACAATAATTCTTCAGAAATTTCTTTTGGACATTCTCAATCAAATCGATATTTACATTACAGTATGGAGGCATTTGGAGACTGTTTGCCACACTTTCTGATACTTGAAGATCAAAATTAATATCGCTATCAAATTCAACTCCCAGAACGCGAATAAATTTCTCTTTTAACAGCTACATTATTCAACGTATATTCAAAGAATATTGGACGTTTAATTTTAGCGAACGTAATAATTTGACACTTATCAATGTTTATCTCTAACAAATTATTTCTAAACCATATGGAAAAGGCTTCGAAATTTTTTTGAACTGATTCAGCAAGTGATATCTCGATAAAGTTTGAGAACATCAGCAAACATTCTGGATATTTGAGAACAAACTCTATGTCCGATACAAACAAGTTGAACAGCAGTGGGCCCATATGGGAAGGCTTTGAAAAGGTCAGTATAGACTGAGTTAACTTGTAGCATCCTCTAGAAATTTTAGTTAATTAATTTGTGTGAAGAGCAAAATTGATACGAGTGGACTCACCTATTGAGAAAACGTGTTGTTAGGAATTGAGAAAAGACTTACAGGCTCAGGATTTTTTTTTGTAAGCAGAGAATCGAACATCTTAGCCATCTATGACTGATTGTAAACTGGTCTATAATTCCTAATATTTTCCTGATCGTCTTGTTTGTGTATTGTTTTCAGGAAGCTTTGTTTCCAATAATCTGGAAAGGTATCTAGAGAAAAAATTTGACTGAAGATGTTTCGTAATGGGATTCCTGGAGTGTATAGACATTTGTGTATTAGAAAATAAAAGTATCCCATCAGGTCCCATTGTGAGCTTAGGTTTTGTGTGCGTTTATTCGTTATTGGTATGTCGCCATTGTCGTAGCCGTTTCTGTCTCTTTTTCGAAATTCATATGAGAGGCACATGTGGATTTGTAGAGATATGGAGAAAAAATATGGAAATTTGATCATTCACTTTTGACATATTTTTACATATATTTGGATTCCTTGCAGTTAGAAGATTTCGAATTCGTCAAAAACAAGTCACTTTCGGCTTTCACTTCCAGTCGCCGGATTGATTTCGATGATATTGATATCAATGGATTCTTTTAGAT
>WOGN01008040.1:0-11508 GCA_015342105.1 Leptinotarsa texana | reverse complement strand
TTTCTTTCTTTGGAAGATTCCCTCATCCTTCTTTTTTGTATCAAGATGGAGTAGTAGAAAGCCAAAAACTTTCTTTCCCAAAAACTTGTACCTCAATCCCATAACACAATTTTTATGCTTCCAGAAAGATCTTGTGTAGATATTTTTATCAACGAAATATTAGTTGAATCGGAGTACAAGTAATGGGTAGAGCTTCTGGGACTTCAGGTTGAGACTAAGCTTGACTGGTCTACAGAAAAATGTAGGGATCTGTCATTTTCAAGAAGTTGATTGCTTTCTTTATTTTTTGGAACAGTCCCAATTTTTTTGTATCAAGATGGACAAGAAAGCCATAACCTTTCTTTCCTATAAAAATATAACCCTTTCAATTTAGAAATAAAGTTTTCTGTGAAGCTGGAGGGTGTCCCTTAACACAAGTTTTCAGTACTGAAAGTGAGTTCCTGAGAAGATTTTATCTACAAAATTAGATTGCAGTGTTACTTCAGACTATTGTTCAGCGGACAAATGTATGTAAGTCTAATTAATTTTTTTTCAAAAACTAGCATGATCAGTTGAAAAAAATTACCTAAGAAAAAATTAGGACTGCTTTTACAAGGCACTTTACTGTTAACTGCAGACAATATTTTTTGATTTCCGATATCATTCAGAATGAGACTGTTGATGGCTATCTTTAGAGAGTCTACGAATTTCAGAGTCTGAACGCCACAAGCTTTGTACTTTCCTGGAATGTTTTCAGTTACCTCGAGTTGCGGTGGTGACTGAAACTCCATCTCCTTTTGACTGTTCAACTTTGAATCACACGATAAATACTTTGAATTATATACTTTGCATATATAACATTTACAGCCACCAATATTTGTGGATTTGAGAGTTCTTTCTGTAGTTTCGCACAGATCAGGAGCTGACAGAGACCGCAAAGTGTCCAATGCCAGTTTTTCCTCCTCTTTCGACATACAATCCCCCTTGATGAAGGCTTCTAAGCGTTTGTCATTCAAAGGTATCACGTTTTCTGTTTTTGTATTGTTCGACAAGTCTGATCTACTACTCCGAGGAGTATTGTAATGGTTATTAATTAGAATTTCGGTACTGAAAGGATCGTTTTTCAGAATTGATCCTATCATAGCATTTCTCAATTTTTGTCCCTGTTCCAGGATCTTTTCAACTAGATTGCTGTCTACAATTTTCATATTACTATTTGTAAAGGACATGCTTACGATTATTTAAGTACAGAAATGTTTAAAAAACTAACAACTAATGAAATAAGTTTCAATTTGATTGAATTTGTTGGCATTTTTGCATGATATATACTTACAAAAACAAATATCGAAAATTGAACTGTCAATTTGTCTAGAGTCAACTGTCAACAGTTATGATGATTTGTTCGTTTGATAAATGATTAAAATCAAATATATCCTCTATTGCTCTATATCTTGGTACAAAGTGAAGGATATTAGACATTGTTACGTAAAATTATTGACAAATATAAAATAGAAATGGTACTATTGGAACTGTGATTAACTAATAACAAAAATATATAGACTATTGAAGTACTTTTTACATTTTTAAGTAAGGAATGTACATTTAATAGGAAACAATAATGACTTCATCATAGGCCAAACTTTTACCTCGACAAAGAAATGAGATGTATTTCATCAGTTCGGACTTCCATTATCTAATATAATATAAATTGATTTGAAAACCTTGAAAAAAATCAAAAAATCAATAAGATTAACCGAAATTACAAAGAAATAACGTACAAGCAACAACCAAACAAATTTGTTTGGTTGTTGGTGGTGGTGGTTGGGGTGGGTGGTGAACAACCAAACAAATTTGTTTGGTTGTTGCTTGTATGTTATTTCTTTGTAATTTCAGTGTTTTTTTTAATAAAATTGTTATTTTCTTATTAATTTTTTAATTGTTTTCCTTCAGGGTTTTCAAATCAATTTATATTATATTAGACAATGGAAGTCCGAACTGATGAAATACACCACGAAATATTGTCAACCACCTTCAAACAAATGAGATTGGCCAATGCTTGATGAAAAGCCATAACGTATTCAAGTAATACTTTGTTGGAGATATCACAATAAATATCTGTCACTAACGACTACAAGATAGATATTGTTGACTCCATTACTTCTGAGAAGCAGTGAAACCAAGCTAATAACCAGGTGTGCGGTCTCATTTCAAGGAACAATAATAAGCGTTATAGGACATCGACATATTTTGGTGAACATACTAATAATATAAAATCGTTCGTTTTCCGAAAAGGAAAAACTTGGACGAATGGTGAACACCTTTTCCAGAGAATGAAAAAACATGGGAGTAGTTTCTTGAATGAATAAACCAATTGCACTATCTTTTGACAGAGGGGCATGAGTTCTAGCACGATTATGAAGTATTGCATATATTTGAAATGTTTAGAAACCGATACATTCATATGATTCAAAGTGGTATTTCATGAAGTCCACAGAAAATCTCACAATAAAGTGTTACCTAAATATTTAAAGAAGTTGTAACCACACTTAAGTATCGAATTGAAGTGAGATTTTGAGTAAAATTGACACCAGGTCAGAGAGTTCAATGTTGCATATGTACGGTAATGTATAAAACATTGTAGTTTATAGTAATACTTATCAGTCCCACAGACAGAATGCCTGGTTAGGTTCATATAAGCTTGGTTTGAAGGCTCTAAGCTGCCACAGTGGAGTGGAGCATTTAACTTCGAGTGGGCATTATTGCTATACGATGAAAACTTGCTCCATATACTACTAATAGAATCAACTGCTCATCTGCTCAAGGCGGATGCTGTCTTTAGATGTTAGCGATCTTTAGTCTCACCACAGAACTGTAATTTCTGTATTTGGTAATATATGTGGTTCTGTGATTGTCACCTCTTTATATTTTCTGGATATTCCCCATTTTTTCAGTCTTTCTTCCAAAGCCATAGAGGTTGGAGGTGTGTGTGCCTGTGGCTTTGGAACAACGATTCATTTCAGGACTTAGGTAAGACATTTGTAAATCATATACCTATTTTCTATTCATAATTCCATCCATTGAAATTTTGTTTTTATGCGGAGCAGTTTTAGAAATATAGACTTAACTAAATAACAAGTTGTTAGTTTTAATTTTTTTCAATTTATAAAGATGTTCATGAGATTATTTGGTTTCACCTTATTTAGTAAAGTAGTACTAGGCCTATGGGCAGATTATTGGTTTAATGAGTAATTATTGTTGATTTGAGTTGGTTTCATTTTCGTAACGAGTAACAATAAGGTCACTCTTTGTCTTGACCTCCACCCTATTTTTAACCTTGATTGTTTGAAGGGCGAGCAAAAACCTTTTATCCTCTAGCCAATAAGAAAACCCCAGACTTATCAGCTATTTAAGATAAAAATAAGAGATGATATTCCTTTGTATTGAAATGAATAATGATATTGAAATCGATGATAACTGTTGCCAGGAAAGTACAGATAAGATATTACTAATATCTGAATTCTATATTTGGAAACCCTTGAGTGAACTGAGTGAAAGTATAAATTCAAAGTACATGATATACTGAAGTGGATACTTTTTGAGTTGGATTTTAATGGTTAGAGTTAATAAAAAGCAAGCCAAAGTTCCGTGTTTAGGAACTTATTGGTGATGAAATATGTCGTATGGTCATAGATATACAGCGTGACTCACGGTCGATGGTAGGTTAGACGTTTCTGGAAAACGCAAAGCATGAGTTTTCTGAAAATTTCACCCGGTAAATTGAAAGATGGTGAAAAATGCTTCAAGATGATATGTCATGTCCCTATACCTAAATCGTCAAGTTTTCTCAATAAAGTCGTTTCTTCTAGAAACATTATTTTTTTTAGAATTTGGATTTAGGTAGCAGTGAAATTATCAAGCTTATAGCAGTTCGGTTACTTTTATAAGTAATTTACAAAGGAGTTATCGACGGTGTTTCGAATCATCTTCCAAAATGAATGCAAATATCGATTTGCATTCATTTTGGAAGTTCTTATGAAATTATTTATTATACACATGAACAAAGTGATCAAATCATTGTCAGAACGTGTAAAAAATTCAACCAAATGTATTTTGAATTAACACCAATGAACGAGAGGAAGTTTGTAAGGTTACAAAATAATTTTCTTAACTATGGCTCAAAGTTTCCAGGGAACAACTGTACCAAAAATCAGTCATTTCTAGGTAAAAAATAAGATTTTGTGGGCTAAAACATGTGAAAGTACAGACAATAACAGAATAGTATGATTAAAAATAACAAAATTGTAAACAAAATATCACATTTTCACAATAAATGCTGAAAATGTTGTTCATAACATTATAAATACTTTGAAATGTTTTTTGTACGCGACTTGTGTTTGCTTTTTCAATTTCCTGGGGATCTAGATCTTCAATACTCCGCACCATTCGCCGTCGCAATTCTTCTTTGGTAGGCACTGGAGTACTGTATATCCTTTCTTTTAAAACACACCATAAAAAAGTCAAGTGCCGTGAGATCGGGTGATCTCGGTGGCCAATCCCACGGCCCTAAATGCCTAAACCAATCATCATCGAAGAGTTTGTCAAATTTCCTGGAAACTTCCTGGGTGGAATGAGCTGGCGCTCCGTCCAGTTAAAACCACGAATTTCTATATTCCTCTAAAGGCAAATTTTCAAGAAAATCGGTTACAGTCGTCCTCAATATTTGGAGATATCTCTCTCCATTCAGTGTGTCTTCATGAATAAAAAGGCTAATTTTATTGTTCTTCAGAATATAGAAAACATTCAGGTCAAATTTTTCTTGAAAACCGATTTCTTTTGTAACATGAGGATTATAATCAGCCCAAAAATGTTTATTCCTTCTATTGAAAATACCATCCCTCGTAAATTTTGATGTGTCGCTCCAATTTTTTTTGACAAAAATTCCCGATCTTCCTGTGTATGAATCAAAAGGGATTCACAAAAATGCATTCTACATTCGAAGTCTTCTGCTTTTAGAGCTTGAACTTTGGTAAATTTATACGGATGCATTCCGTGATTTTTCAAAATTCGTTGTACTGAAGCATGTAATACACCTAAATCTTTTTCTGCACTGCGAATGGAAGCTTCTGGATATGCATAAAAACGTTAACAGTATTGTTCTCATTTGAAGTAACAGGTTTTGATAATGTTGAAGGCACTTTTAACATGGAGTCATAGTTAGGGAAATTATTTTGTAATCTTACAAACTTCCTCTCGTTCATTGGTGTTAATTCAGGATACATTTGGTTGAATTTCTACAAGTTCTGGCAATGATTTGATCACACTGTCCGTGTATAATAAATAATTTCATAGGAACTTCGTTTGAATAATCAATATTTGCATTCACTTTTGGCGATTTTTCGATACACCGTCAATAACCATTTATCAATTACTTACAAAAGTCACCAAACTGTCATAAGCTTGATATTTCCACGGCTACCTAGAAATCAAATTCTTTAAAAATTATTTTTTGTACAACTGTTATTGAAAACCTCTTTGTATGATACATTTGTTATAAGTGATTTTATTTTGCTCATGACTTTGCTCCACTTGCTGACGCTCGTTTTGCAATAATCCCCAATCACAAAATAAAATGCCACTTTCAACACTTGTATATCATGTTTATCATCTTCATGTTTCACCATCTTTCAAATTATCGAGTAATATACAGGGTGTTTCATTCGAAATAATGAACTTTCGACTACTTCTATGCACAATGGAAATAATAGTGATTTTAGCACGCCCTGTATGATATGGAGTCGCTTTCTTGGTGTTATTTGAATATTTCGTTTCATGAATTGAGAGTACTGAGGTACTCAATTTCCATTAAGGCTATGTTTTGGACCATATTTAGCACAATTTATTTTTTATCTCAAAAACAGCTAGAGATATGTATAGGACATTATCAACAAAAAAGAATTGAAATGCTAGAGCAATTCCAAAAATGTATTAATATACGGGGTGTTATATTTAAAAAAATATAATTGCTAGGACTTTTTGATAGAAGTGGCAACGGCGCAATGCTGAAAATATTCTAGATCGATAGAACAGGTAAGGAAATGTGAGAGGTGAAATTTTCAGAAAAATCATTCTTTGCGTTTTCCAGAAACGTTTAACCTACCATCGACCGTGAGTCACGCTGTATATGAAAAAAAAATTCCTCAAACTCGGCGACGCGAAAATTGAAGGAAGAATATTTGTAGGCTAATAAATACGACAACTTATGAAGGATAAGAGCTCTGAAGGAGAACTAAATGATCAGGAGAAAATCGCCTGGAAATGTTTTGTGAGTGTTGTCCAAAATTTCCTAGGAAATCATAAAGCGAAAAACACAAAGACTTAATACAGGAACTAATAATGTCAGATAAAGCTTTGGGATGTAATGTATCCTAAAAAATACGTATGTTTGACTCTCTTCTAGATTTGATTGCTGTGAGTGACGAACAAGGGAAGAGATTCCATCAGGACGTTAATTTAATAGAGAAGCGTTATCGATGGAAATGTAGCCCAGGAATGCTAGCAGATTATTGTTGGAGCAGGAGGGACCTCAGGAGTTTCCAACAATGATCTTCTAGCATGCCTGTTGTGTCAATTTGTTTTCATTGGTACAATATTGGTTAGTGACTCTAATAGATTCAAAGTTTGATAAAAGTTTTCATGTAACAAAAAACAGTTAAAATTTTATTGAAAAGTGTTATCAATAGGAAAACGTCCCTAATCGCTTCTGCGTAAACCTTTTTGGAAAGGATTGTGTCTATTAATTCAGTTTTAAATCCGTTGTTTACTGCAATTTTCGTAATGATATTGAGTTCTTTATTGAAATAATCTATTAAAAGAGGAACATTGACTAATCTATGAATCATGCTATGCTTCATTATAAGATGCTATTTTGTGTTGATACGATAGAATCGTAATGAATAGTAATATCATAATAGAAAGGTTTGTGATAAATTGAAAAATCAACCATGTTTGTTGTTTATTCTTCTAATTATTGAGTTCAAGAAATTGATCGAGTTTGTATTGTCTGCTTCTACTTCAATAGTACATTTGATGTTTTCTTGAATTTTATTAATATCCCTATGAAAGATATCTAATTTTTTCATAGTGGCTGTGAAACCAAAACGTCATACATATCTATGCCAATACAGGAAATGCTCAAACAGAAGATGCTCAAGAATCCACTTCCGTAGGTTATCTATGAGAATTTCCGCAAAGCTAACGAATTTCCCCTAATTAATCCTTTTGAAGAGGAATAATTCCGGTTATTGAATTGTTAAATGTAGTTTGTGATATTACAAAAACACAGACAACAAACTGAAACCTTTATATCTTTTCGCCTGTCGACAGGACATTCCGTTGTTGGCAAAAACAGTCGCAGGCGACACGAGTTTTTGTTTTGTCGAAATCGACACAGTTGCTGTTTTGTTGTGGAAATCCGCCTTAATATTATGAAAAAACAGGGCGCACCAGTTTTCGTTTACTAATGAATAGTCAGTCAAGTAATTGAATACGGGGATTTATAGAGAATCACATGAACATCTCTACAGAATTTCTCCGAAATCACGTCATTTATAAGGTACAGATTTACTGTTTCATAATTGAATAATATATTTTATCAACTATTAAGTTCTGGTTACATTTGGATCATTAGAGATTAGCCCGTCTATCTATGCGTTTTAAATGTTTCATTTGGAGTATGTGAGAATATAAAAAAGAAATCACAATGCATTGTCTGAATTTTGAGATATAAATTATCGACTGATCGTAATCAATTACAAAGTAGATTTTAAAAGGCGAAAAAATTCTCTTAGCTTACATATGATGTTACTTTTAATTACAGGTGAGTGATGGAAGGAGATAACACCAGACGGAAAATGAATTCCTGGACTTTATTACTTGCGATATTTTTTTGTAAGTATGATATTTTATTTCAGAAAGACAGTTTCAACTTGCATTTTTTAGGTTTTCGCTGTGGCCAATGTGATATCATTTTAGCCGATGACCATGAGCTAAATTTAAAGTTGAATGAAGTTAGTAAATTTTCCATAAACGCAAGGTGAGTTTTTGAACCATATTTCTTATTTTAATCATCGAACTAGATTGCAATAAGAATATTTGAGTCAAAATCAGTTTTATTCGTGCAGCAGCAAGACTATTCACATTATGGTCAAAATGTATAGAAAAATGGCGTTCAGAGTTAAAAAAAATAGAGTTTTCATAGATAAATCCAAATCATTTCGAACGAATTCAGCCGGTGTTATTATGCCTGACGTTTCGTCTACTACTGCGGTAAACATTATCAAAGGCGATGCTTTCTCTTAATTGGATTACCTGACCTCGTTTGTGTACCAGTAAGGACAGGTAGCCAGATTTTATTGATGTTCATTGCCTTTTCTATCGAAATTATCCTTGTGTTTTTGAATATCTGTTGCCTGTCTATATGCAGTGCATTTCTTCAATGCCCCCCCCCCTGCATAAATACTTATTTTGAAGTGAAATTGACAGATAAAACTTTCAAAAAAAAGAGATTTATTTCCAACAGGAGTAGTACTCAGTTACATGAATTGCTATTATTACAGAGTATATATGGAATAAATATTAAAAATGATGGTATACAGAAATGTATAAAAGTATATGCTAAAACAAATTATATATAAAATATTCGTATAGATGGAATTTCAAAGAGGAATGAAAAATTCAGTGTATAACACAAAAAGTTACAAATCATTTAGTATTATTACAAGTGATTATGGATACAAGATACCAAGGCGTTCAGAGAGTCGAAATAAATATCGCAGTGTTCACAGATTTTATTGAAGCTACTGCACATAAAATTCAATGGTGATCGTAGCATAATATTTGTGCGTGATGCTTCGCAATAGAATTTCTGATTGTGTCGACCTTCACTTCTTGGTGCTAAGAAATTGATAAGCAGAGATTCAAAAAATTGTAAATGATTGAACGGTGTTTCAGTAAAATACCTGCCTTTCCATGAACTTTCAATTGAACATGAAAAATGAATTATGTTGGTAACGGCACGGTAGCCGAAATCTACGTAAATGCTATTGAAACAAACAGTAGGGAAGTTAAAATCTGGCATGATTATAGGCAATTGATTTAGCCTTCTACTGAAAAATAACAGGTATTTATAATAGGATTTATTATTTATCGTTATATCATCAATTGTTTTTTTAAATGAAAGCAAGGTTTTGGGTTTCTACTTCTCCATTTTTATATAAAAAAAATATTGGAATCTTCTAAAACGTAAAGAAAGCAATTAACTTCAAAATAAACTCTTACAAAGATTTATGATGCACTGTTTGGACCTTTGGTGTAGTAATGAATACTGGAGTTGTTTCCTAATACCAAATCGTTATTTTTAACACCTCGACACGTGTTTCGATCACTAAGTGATCATCTTTAAGAGGAAGATTAAACTCTTGAGTTTAATCTTCTTCTTGAAGATTGGTGATCGAAACAGTGTCGAGGTGTTAAAAATAACGATTTGGTGTTGGGAAAGAACTCCAGTAATATTTCTTACAGAGATGTATGAATATGAAAGTAAGTAATTTACAGACACAAACTGGAAGAAAAACACCTCTCGAAACAACTAGCATATATACATTGAATACTTGCGCAACGGCTACTTTCATATGAACATTGAATTATAAAAAAACAGTTTTTCCTGTCCTCAAAACATTTTTTTGATGAGCATTTTCCGTTCTGTTCTAAACAAACAGAAGTGATTAATAGTACGTCTATACTGAGATTCATGGTTTGACCAGAACTGGTAAGAATATTAAGTGGTACCGTTCCAACTGTTTATTAGGGGTAACATTAGCAATTAGCTCCAATTAATTTACATTAAAAAGTAGTGCGATAGCAAAACGTTGATAGTATTAAAGTGGTGATTGGTAAATGCTGAATTTTTAATTCTCTTCGCAGAAAGTGTACATTATAATTACATAAAACCTGGCATTTGTAAATTATGCACGACTATTTACTTCGAGGTTTCGGAAATTTGAGAATTTACTCTACCTTAATCTTGAACACAACACAAAATCATTATCGCTAAATTTTCAAGAGAAAAACGAATCTCCCAAATCGTAATTTCATTTGAATGCAACATGATGATTTTTCAAAATCAGTCTTGTTCACATTAAGACCCACCATGAAATCCAATCTCTCGGAAATCGCTTGGCTGACTTCTACAGTGGTTACTCAATTTCATGACAAATTACGTAAACATTAAAACCCCAAGCCACAACGGTTTCATATAAAAAATCCATGGCGTGGGATTCGAGATCATCCGAAATTTGAATAATAATGTTTCGTGCTCACAAAACATGCAGCCGTGTTAATAAGTGAACAAACATATTTTTTACCTTCACATATGGAGATTTACTTTTTGTGAGCTCAGAAGCCACCGTTTTGACATCAATCTGTCTGATCACTTTACCACTAGCCATTGTGTACTTATCAACAAACTTTTTATACCTGTACTGGTTTTAAGTAGGTGGAAACCTGTTCAAGTTGTAGAACATACTGGTGAGGTGATGTGTGACTTGCCTCAAAATAGCAATATCATCAAGTATTGTTTTGAAATTACTTGATTTGTTCCACATTATATCTCAAACTGCTGTTTCATATTATGCTTTCATTACTTTATTTAGTTAGTTTTCAAAAATTTACACTTTCCACTGTGAAATCTGTTGTTGTGTATTCTCTGTGTAATGAATATTTCAGGAAACAAATATTTTGACTTTCTGCTTCTTCATCTTCATACAAAAGAAATTTGTAATTCAATATTTATTTGAAAATAGGTGGTTTAGGAGGGGTTTTTCAATGTGTGTCTGAAAGTTACTTCGTTGCACATCTTTGTTAAGATTTTATTTTGAGATTAATTGCTTTATTCCTATTTTTGGACGATTCCCACATTCTTTTATAAAGATGGCGAAGCTGAAACCTTTCTTTGCAAAAAATTAATCCCTCCTAAAAATATACCCCTTTCAATTCGAATATTTCAACTTCTGAAACCTCTAAAGACGGCTTGAAAATTGTTCATTGAACACAGTAAAAATAGTGCCCTTGTTTTTCGAGTTTGAAAGCCGTGGCTTTTTGGAATTTCTTCCTGACATAGCTTCTTCAGAGGTTTAACCATAATGACTTGCTGTTCTCTGAAGAAGCTCGCCTCAGCGAAACGTCAGGAAGAAATTCCAAAAATCCACGGCTCTCAAACTCGAAAAACAAGGACACTGAAAACCTCAGCCGTGAAAGTATAAACCATTTTGACAGTAAAAAAAACTTATTTTCAAAACTACCTGCAAGTTTATATTGACAGAAAAAACACTAAACTGCAAATGGTTTCATCAAAACTTTATTAGACAATACGCTTATACAATAAGGGAAAAAAAAACAAGTTTGCAATAATTTGTCAATTTTGAAAACATATTTGTGCGATAATACCTGAAATTTATTAATAATCTAATGAAT
>WOGN01008039.1:0-11508 GCA_015342105.1 Leptinotarsa texana | reverse complement strand
AATCTGTATAAGACTAACAAACTCAGATGACAGAATGCTTTGTTTAGATAAAGGACCATAACCTTCCCTAACATGTGACGTCATCACTAACGTGGAGTATATCAATGTGCACATATTGTAATCAATTGATTAATATCTAACCAAGAAAAAATGCAATACATTTTGGTTAGAATGCTACTTATGTTAGCATAGAGCAAAGTATTTGTGGTTAAGTTAGGTTAGGTCCAAAGTGAGTGGGTCTATTCGACCCTCCACCGCAACCCGCGAAGGTTTATTGTGGCTCACACCTATTCACACTCGACCAAATAAACCAGGCTCTGCCGAATTCTAAAAACTTGATTCGCTCCCCATCGGGGCAGGCACAAAGTATGTGCTCTGCTGTTTCATCATTTTCCAAACAAAGGCGACACACAGTGGCTTCCGACAGTCCGAGTATATCCATATGATGATTCAAATGAAAGTGACCTGTGAGAAGGCCTGTTAGACATCATAGCTCATCCCTATTGTAGTCCAATAACTGTTTGGTATCAAGCTTTAAAGGGTGAATAAACGTCTTGGAGTGAGCCTGAAATATTCTGACAGAAGTCAATAAATTTTCTTGCAATCCAGGTGTTCAATCTTTATTTGGCAAAGCCTAAAGCAATGCCAATGACAGGAATTGATGGCGATGAAGCTGCTCTCCTTTGCAAGGGAGTCAGCAGCCTCATTATCTTTCAGGCCAGGAATCCATACCAGAGACAATTTGTTAAGTCTTCCTATCGAGGAGAGTCGTTTTTGGCAATTTGCTACCAATTTAGACGTTGGTGCTTCTAACGCCGCTGGGAACCAACAACTATCTGCTCTTAATATTTCCTTTTATCGGTAACAGTACATTATAAGGCATTTCGTAGTTGACAGTTGGAGGCATAAAGTTAGAGGTCGTTTCCAGAATGTTGTAAGTATTTATGGACTAATGAGGTGAATTTGAGTGACAATACTGAAAGAATAAGAGTTTTGAAGATAGTCAAAGCTTTAGCAGGAAACGGTGAAGCGACAATATAGTGTTCTGGAGGCTAAACACTATTTCGCTCTAAAACTGGACGTTCAACTTCCTCGAAGGTTAGTTACTGAAGATTCGAGTGATTTCAATAACTTCTTGAATGTCATCAATTCTATATCGGAGTATTAGTCACTATTATACTCCACCAGTAATTCTTCGATTTCAAATTCAGTTGTATTACTCCAAGAAGTTTTGGATATGTCGAGAGAATCATTTCCTATCCAATACCCTACATTAACAAAGAAATATCTGGTATTGAATGGAACAAAGGAACAGATAGTTTTAATATAAGGTAATATTGAAGAAAATATAGTAATCCATAAAACACTCATTTTTTAATTTGGTAATCAAAAAATCTTCAGTTCTAGGTAACTTATGAGTCTAAGATGACAAGAGGGAAACGGCAAAATTAGGCGGAAAGAAAATAAATTATAGTAATTCAATTCTTCAACAACAATTGAAAATATTTCATTTAAACTCATCAATTGTTGTTGGCAATACATTTTTCTGTATTAAAAATAAAAGACGAAACATATTTTGGGATACGTGACTTAACAGTATCACATGTACACTTCTGTAATTTTTAGATCGAAAATTCAAGGGTTGGGGCTGTATGCAGCCAAAGACTTGGAGAAACACACAATGGTAATTGAGTATATTGGAGAAATAATAAGGACCGAACTTGCTGAATGTAGAGAAAAGCAGTATGAAGCTAAGGTATGATCAAAAATTGTTTTATTCAAATTTGTACATGTCCCTACTAGAAAACTAGGAAGTATTAAGAAATTTAATAATTGCTTTTATAAATCTGGGAGACTTCTATAATTTATTTTCTGTGAAATCTTGATTAAATTCAATTCTAATTACTGACGTATTACGATTAGATTTGCATATAATGAATACATCAAATAAATGAATGGTATAATAACTGGTACCCAACAAATGGAGAAAAATAATAATAAAGATTTCACTCGAAAGGAAAACTTCCATTCTCACTGTAGACCTATGTTTCAGACAAATATCCAATTTTGACTGCTCATCAACACTTTCACTATAAATATGTCACCTAAAATGCTTAATTTTCATACATTGAAATTGTACTGAGAAATCTGGTGGGGCAGTTGAACCTATTTGAATTGAAACGCTTTCTTTAATAAAGGTTGAATATTTGTCAGTTTCTCAACATGTGTCATTAGATGAAAGTTATAGGCAGATGTTAACTGGAACCTAAATATTGAAACCATAAAAAAAGTGTTTATTACAAGTAAATAAAATTGTTTTATATCTAATTGAGAAATTTAGGGAAGGGAGTGAAATACCTTCTGTAATAAAAAAATTACCTCTCCATACCTCAGCCAAAAATTTTAATGCTATTATGTGTTATACTTTCAGAGAATATTCCATATTTAGTATAATTATTATATCACTAACAGTTTTTTGACATAAAACCTAAACTACCAATACTTTGTATTAAGACATTTGGAATGAATAATACTTCACATGTTGGTGTTCTTTTAACAGTGCCAACTTTTTAACAGAGATTCAAAGGTGATTACCAAGGAAGTTCTTTCCATTCTATTAGATATAACTGTGAAGATGAATTAGTTTCTCGAAATAGTCTAATAGCTCACAAATTTTTCAAAAACTCGATTGACAATTACTTTTTTCATTAGAATCGTGGAATATACATGTTCAGACTGGACGAAGAGAGAGTGGTTGACGCAACTTTGAGTGGAGGTCTAGCAAGGTACATAAACCACTCGTGCAATCCTAACTGTGTGGCAGAACAAGTGGAAGTTGAAAGAGACGTGAGGATAATTATTTTTGCCAAACGTAGAATACAAAGAGGAGAGGAGGTGAGTACACAATAGGAGTATTAGCCTTTCAAGTATAACCTTGAATTTTGTTGATTTCAGTTATGTTATGACTACAAGTTTGATATTGAAGACGATCAACACAAAATATCGTGCATGTGTGGTGCACCGAACTGTCGAAAGTGGATGAACTAGTTGATCCATGATATAATATATTTTCGTTCGATGTTTGTACAGAAGTTGTTGGATTTGTCGTCTCGTGTACATACATATTTTTTATTCTTCATATAAAGCAGACTGTCACAGTGCCATTTTTGAGAATTCAGTCTTAATATATACATTCCATACCTTTGCAATAAAGAGTGATTGTTATATCTAAAGGGCATTTATATAAGGATGTAACTTAGCTAAATTGTACTGACTTTTACGAGAACACCCTCTATATTTTGATATGTAGGAGAGCGAAAGTGCTTGAGTTAGGGACCAAATAGGGGCTAAAAATTTGAAGTTTTACTATATTGATGTTGTTTACTTGCGATTTTCACTTGAGGTGTGAATCTAACCAAAATTGAAAGAGGTTGAAAAACCCTGGTGAAGCAAATTTCTTGATAGCTTTGTACAAATGCTTTGTTTCCACTTGTAAATATTTGTAACTTAATTGATATTCTGAAAATATTTATTTCACAGAATTTATATTGTCTGTAACACATTTGGGTAACACAGTTTGAATTTTTTTCTTAGAATTCCTTCGCCAGAGAGTTTACGAATCTTGATGCACCCTATTCTTGAATAGGTTCTTCACGTTACACAAGATGACAAGTTACGGCGTTGCCAACATGTGCACTATTTGCAACTTTCAAATTTTTTTGTACTGTTGATATGTTTTATTGCTATTATCCTTACTTACTTTTAGTATTTGTTGGAACTATTTCGACAATGCTTCAGGCATATTGAATATAAGCAGGTCTTATCAAAAGAAATGATTAGTTCTGAAAAGAAAAGCAAGACTAACAGTTTTCGAGTTTTTTTCGATTCGGCAACGTCTGAAATTTTACTATCTGTTGAGCAACTCAAAATGAAATGTTACTAGTTTCATTGCTATTGAACGCATTTCAGTGGGAATTTTAACGTTGTTATGTTGGATATACAAAATTACCAAAAATGACGTCATTCTCTTCTTAACGTGAACAGCCTATATTCAAAAACTATTCGTAATTACGTTGTTAATAATAAGATTCGCCAGGATGGAATGATTTAATTTGTGTCAGATGTCAAATTCAATAATGAAAACAGACTTTACAATTTTCTCTAAAGTAAATTATAATCGGATTTGTACAAGTAATAATTTTCCAGGTTTATTTTCAGTACTTTATGTATTATAACAATCAAAATGAAGCAGAAACTGACAACTGTCAAATTTCGTTTCAAAACCAACCTCACGCTAGTTTTGAATTAATTTTGAATTAATTTTGAATACGTTTCAAATCATAGTTGATGTGACGTCATCGTTTTAACACCAGAATGAATGTTTTTAATCACTAACGAATATGTTTTTGAATACAGATATAGCAGACGTTATGAACACGTCAAAAGAACGTGTTTGTCACACATTGAATCAACATGTAGACATGAGAAAGCTGTCCGCTCGTTGGGTGCAGCGTTTTCTCACGTTAGACCAAACACGAAATGTGTTCTAATGAACCTTTCCAACACTAAGAAATCGCAGTTCAGGCGAAATAATTCCAAATTTTGGCGCCAAATAATTACTGTAGATAAAATTTGGATACACCATTATACGCCCGAAACAAAAATACAGTCCAAATAATGGGGAACAAAGGGGGGAACCGGCTCGAAAAACCACTATTTCGGTTGGGAAAGTGATGGCGACTGTTTTTTGGGAAAAACCATAAAACAAGCATACTATGCATTAGTACTTGACAAGTTGAAGGCAGAACTTGCGGGAAAACGGCCACATTTGCAGAAACAGAAAATACTATTCCAACAAGACCACGTACAGTCTCACACCTTAACGGTTGCCGTGGCGAAAATACACGAATTATGGTTTGAACTGCTTGACCACCCGCCTTACTCACCAGCTCTAGACCCTCATCTAGTCCCTTACCTATAAATTGCGCTTGGAGGACAGATACTTTCGTCAAATGAAGAGGCAATCACCTTAGTGAACAATTATTTCAAATAAGCAAGAAATTAAAAGTTATTTGAAACATTGGAAAAAAATTCGTTTTAAATTGTTTGCTTATTTTTTACAAGCTTTATATTAGCTTTACCTGTATGTATGTATGTATGTTTGTTTGTATGTAGGTTTGTTTGTAACTCTCAAGCTCTGTATTGACAGAATTATCGGCATTATTGCTTGATCTATTCGAGGGCAGATGGCGCTGTACCTAACCTCATTGGTATTTCTTGATCTATTCGCGGGCAGATGGCGCTGTACGTAAATATCAATTATTGCCTGAGCTATTCGCGGGCAGATGCCTTCTTGATAGGTTGTTCAAAAGAAAATCAAAATAAAAAACATATTATGAGAATTATAAGTGTTAGCGAAATTTTGTACTACAGATGAAGTATTTGAATATTTACAATTACCCTTGATTCAGTACAAAAAAAAGTTTCGAACGAAACTGAAGATACATTTTAAAATGTAATTCGATTATTTGAAAGCAGACCAGAATATGGATTTCAACAAAAAAACTTTATCGTAAATTGTATACCTAAAAAATTCAGATACTCATATATTTCAAAAAATCAAAAAATTAGACTTAAGGTGCTTGACATACATATCAAATGAAAAGATTGATTTGAAAAATAAAATTATTCATTGGAAAAATAGTTTTAGTACATTGATAATTTGAATGAAACTTCAAATAAAAATATCAATACTGAATGGATTTTTGAAATTATTACTGCAAATTTTCTCTTTACTTCGAAAAAAAATTTACAACTGTCCGCCCTCTGTTGGAGACTTACTGCATCTCAGTATTACTATAGAATTTGAGAACTCAAACTTTATTATGTTGTTTGAGAGGAATTTTACATTCGTGCGCCGTCTGTTAAAGATTTATAATACTAGTGACTAGAACTTAAAAAATATTTTTGACAATAAATCGGGTTGAAAAGTGAAAAATTAATATGGTTTGAAAAAACTAAAAAATATGCTTTCAAAGAATATCGAACTATAAAGTTAAAAATGATTTTTTAAATAAGCTTTAAACAATAATGAACGAAAAATAGTAGTATTATTGTGAAAAAAGCGGCGGCGCTTTGTGCCATATTTTTGTATATCATGCGCCCGTCTGTTTTTTAACAAAAATAATAATATTTTTTGTTCATTATTGTTTTAAGCTTATTTTAAAAAATATTTTTAACTTTTTAGTTTGATGTTCTTTAAAATCGTGTTGTTTAGTTTTTTCAAACTATGATTATTAATAATAATAATGATCGCTTATAGTAACACTCGAGGTTTCCTACTACTATTACTACTAAATCTGATGAAGAAGTGCAAAAGACGAGCTCATACTCTGAAATTCTGAGTGAAATGAGTTATTCGTAGAATTCCTGTAATGTGGAACAAAATTAGAAACGTAGATTTCACATGATTTTTTTATTCAATGGGGCAGAATTTTATTTTTCCAAACTAGAGAGTTTCTTATTCATTTTTGCGTTCAGCAGTTCAGTCACAATACCCATATAGTTTCCAATATCTACAACCCAAAAGTTCACACGATATATAACAATAGAGAAATTATTTGAGTCCTTTCTGTATCTGTAAATTGGAGAGGATGAGTGTAGGCTCAAAGCACTTAGGCTACATGTGGCCCATCATACATCCTCCCGAGGAGTTGTCCTCCTAGGTCATCGTCCTTCCTGTCCTTTCCAGGAAGGTGGGCAGGTCACGTCTCCTTTCTAATGGCAGGTGTAGGCCAAGACTCGCCGAACACACACTCTCTTATTGACGATACTCCGGACACTCGCATAGGGCATGCCTGACAGTTTCATCTTCCTGTTCACAAATCCTGCACAGAGGTGTGTCCACTATCCCCATATTATGGACGTGTTTCCTTAGTTGACAGTAGCCAGTCATAAATTCTTCTGCTGAGTTTAGATTTTTTCTGGTCATCGCCAGATATTTCTTCGGCAGCGATGTGAATCGAACAAGTTGACAACATTAGAATATGGGAACAATATCACAACATTTTCAAAACTCCCCCAATATTCCTTCGATTTTATATGTGACAATCTCAATAAAAGCGTTCTTTGTGTTCAATATGCCCTAAAGTGAGTGAATAGCCAAAAAAGTCAGCGGAGAGTTTGCCTCTCGAATGGTTGGAAATGGTATACAATCTGTACACAGTCGTTGCAGGCGAGATTTATCGAGAATGATTTACTATAAATTGAAGCAACTTTCATTGGTTCCCTATTGCGAAACCACAAAATGACCAAGTTCTTTCAGTTGAGCAGATGATCTGAGAAAAGAGAAAATGAAATTGCTTCAACCCGACCTAGAAAGAACTTTCTATATTAGATCTCATTTTGGTTGAAAAACTGTACTAGGTTACACCCTACTGGAGGATATGAAAATAATAGTACCCACATTATGAATATTGATTTCGAATGGGAAAATATTGAGAAGTAGATATTCGTCGTGGTATGAGCTACATGTGAGACGATTTCGTCAGAAAAAAAAGAAAAAACGAAATATTAAGACTCAAAATTTTGAAAGAATTGAAAGGAATGTATTACTGAATATCATAAATCTATTGATGAACGTAGTCTTTACTACGTGATAGGAGATCATCTTGAAGAATGAGGATTAAAGCTTTTCTTTGTTTTTATACCACTTGTATTTGTTACTTACATTACACAGTGGTGTATTTCATCCGTTCGGACTTTCATTGTCTAATATAATATAAATCGATTTGAAAATCCTGAAAAAACAATTATAAAATTAATAAGATTAACCAAAAATAACAATTTTTATTTAACAAAAAATTGAAATTATGAAAAAATAACATACAAGCAACAACCAAACAAATGAAAATTGAAATATTAATAACAGCTGAAAATGAAAAACAAAAATTAAAAGATTTCAAACCAAGTTATGTCACGACGTTTCGATTGTTAGTATCCACAATCGTCTTCGGGTGATAACTGGACTTATTCCTCCGAGATCTGACTATTTATAGGTCGCTCGAGTGCTTTCACCTATCCCCTCTTCACTTTTTCCGCTTCATTGATTTTTAGCGGGAGATGACCGTTTGGCGGAAATTGGTCGTTTTTTGCTTGATTAGAGGTTTCCATATGTTACGTATCTCAACGCTAGCTTGACTATATGCGTTGTTGGACAAAATATACGCGGCTGTTCCTCTTTGTGGATGAGCCCACTTGATATTATGTTGATGAGCCCAAACATGCTCTGCTATTCCGGTTTTGCTGGTTTCTACTCGCTATGTGTGTTTCTTGTGCTCAGCAATGCGAAATTTCAATGGCCTTTTAGTTTCACCGATGTATGATTCTCCGCATTCGCAGGGTACCCGGTATATGCAATTCTTGGAATCGCAGTCCGCGTTTGGTGGTCTGGTTTTTGTAAGGCAGCTACGGATAGTGTTCCCAGATCTGAAGCAGGTCCTGATGTTGTACTTGGACCCAATCCTTCTTATCCTTTCCGATGATTCGCTGATGTAGGGAAGTACAAGTACTGGTTGTGTCGGCTTCTCTTCCTTGTGGAGTCCTTGCTGTCTACTAGCTACTCTGGAGTAACCATTCCGTTGTAGGTCATTTTTGATGATGACTTGTTCCTTTTCGAGACCTTCCTTTGTATTGTAAAAGCACGGTCTAATAGAGTCTTGATGATTCCTCTCTTAGTCGATTGATGTTGGTTAGATTTATGGTTCAGATACTATTCTGTGTGAGTGGGTTCTCGATATACTAATGTTTCCCATTCAGTGTCGGTCCTCTTCACCAATACGTCTAAGGAAGGCATTTCGTTGTGGACTTCCTTCAACATTGTAAAAGTGATGGAAGGACTTACGTTGTTGATGTGCTTCAGAAAAGTGTCTAGTTCTGCATTTCCATGGTTCCCATGTGATATGATATGATTTGAAATCTTTGGAAAACCAAATAGAATTGAAAATCCAAACAGAATAGCTAAAAAAATATATTGACCAAATAAATACTGAAGTAAAAATTACAAATAAATGAAAATAATCCAAAAAATGAAAATTGAACAAAAGTGAAATGAAATCATTATGAAAAATTGAAAGAGAGACAGACGTTTATTACCCGAGGTGTCGGGGAATAATATTTTTTACATGAAATGAACCAAAAAAGTAAGGGCACTTTGAAATGAATAATGACAGTTCACGCAGCGCCTCCTGGATGTTACATGGAAATTAAAACAAAATTGTGATTTTACACGTCAAAAAAATCCAGGGTACGAAATTTCTGCGAAAGTTATTTTAAATAAACGAACAAAAAAGTGAAATTTCAACACGCTGTATCTCCAAAATGAGGCACTTTTATAGTTTATATAGACTTTTTTTTGTCCCTTGAAAATTTTAACGTGAGTCTGTAAATTTTAAACCAACCTAGAACAGGGGGTTCATCGACAGTATCATCGTCAAATAATTGATTGATTCGACTGTTTGGCAGCGCTTTGATTCAATTTTTCCAACCCTATTAGCTTGGGCATCATTGAAAAAATAAGCAGCTGATAAAACTTAATTTTCTAAGAGTTTGTGACAAATTCTTCATGTCGTTTTGTAAGGAGAAATGGAGAAAACTATGCAAAAATCCTAAACGCTTTTGAGAGTTTGATTCTTCTCACAAGCCTGCTTCCGAGCCATTTACAATATAATTATAAATTCACAAGGTGATAACGGCAATAGCTACAGAGAATGAAATTGCAGAACAAATGTTGGTATGAATAGAGAAACATTGGTCAAAAATCGCTTAGCCACATCACATACTAATGAGCTGAAATATGAGATATGTAGCTACAAAAATGACAATTTTCGACTGAACTGTATATCATTTGTATTACATTCTATCAAAGAATAGAAAAATTATTTCAGATGTATGTTTTTAAGCAAAATTTTGATTGGCAACATCAACTGTGAGGAGATTTCATCTTTAATCAATTTGAATGTCAACAAACAGACCAGATCCAGTACCGAAACATTTAAAATACCGTTCTACTCCACAAATTGGAAACATATATCAACAGGTTGATATCTTTAGCAGCTCCACAAATACCATTAAAATTGAACTGAGGCGCATTATTTCCTGAAACATTTTCTTTGAATATTCTATACTATTTCATCATTATATTGCTTTCTTTTTATAGTATATATCATATTATTTTTATTGTGCTACGTATTTACTATCTTTAGTTAAGTTTAAGATTTCAGAAACTTTTTTTTTCTTTTTTTTTCTCCATGACAAAATTATACTATGATTTTTATCACTATATTATTGTATTGTGTTTTATATTCTATTATGTATTTATTGAATTTATTATCTTTAATTTTGTTAAGATTTTACAAATTAATTTTTTTATAACAAATTGTAATTGAGACTACAGATTCATAACTTTCAATCAGTATCAGATGAACTTCTTTATTTCCCGGTTTTATTTACAACTATTTTCGCTTTTACACCTAATCGCCCAGAGCATTTGAGATAGCTGCTTCTATTGATTAAATGTCACCAGGGTCTTCATGGCCGATTTACCATGCTCCCACTCTACCGGACCCATCATATCTATATCTACAATGGACTACAGTAGTTATGTTGCCATTACTCAGGGTTACATATTAATGTAATCTCTACTCTACCTACTGGTCCTCATCTGATGTTTATCACACCAAACCGTAGACGGAGGCCTATCGACTCAAAGGGTCTTTATCGAGGGCAATGCTGATTCTGCTGGTTGCTTTAATACGGGGTGAAATTCGCATATTTTCGGAAGGATGGATAGCGAATTCAAATATGATTTATACAATATGAGGAAATATCAGTGAATTTAAATACTGACAGGATGAAGACATTTTTAACTACATAACTTACCATATCTGAAATACAAAGGAATGTTTCTTCTTGTCTTATTGAAAAAAAAATTGGACAACTCTTTCATTGAGTACAAGCAGAAATTAAATAGTAGTAGTAGTATTTATTTTTATTGTTAAAAAGTATAACATTATTTTTCACAATGTTTTCATACAATAACAAGAAATACGTCAGAGAAATACGTCGTAAATAAAGAGAGCGTTTTCACACTAGACTAGGACACTATATATGTTTGAAAGTCTAAAATTATTTTTTACATCATTTCATAAATAAACACAGAAAAACGTCAATAAAACGAATTTAAAATAATGAAAAAAGGGCAGACTCCCTTCTAGTACGTAATAAGTATACAAAAAGTTGAACAAAACAAATTAGCTCCTCTTTAGTTTCACTTTAGACTATTAGACTATATATTCAGCGTGACTCACGGTTGATGGTAGGTAAGACGTTTCTGGAAAACTCAAAGCATGATTTTTCTGAAAATTTCACCTCTCACATTTCCTTACCTGTTCTATCGATCTAAAATATTTTCAGCATTGCGGCGTTGCCACTTTCATCAAAAAGTCCTAG
>WOGN01008038.1:0-11509 GCA_015342105.1 Leptinotarsa texana | reverse complement strand
CTATGTCAAATCTCATTTCAATTCTCCTAATAGTCTAGAAATTATGACTTGTCTAATAGATTCGTTGACACCCGGTACATCGTTTAACAAATTTTCTTTCCTCCGTATTTATTTATTGGCTTTATGAACGAACCGAACTCGGTGAGATTTTGATCCAATAATTTGAACATAATTCGATGTGGTTGTCGTCTTTCGGGATATAAGTTTAAATATATTTTCGATGTTCTAACAGTGTTTCTATCGTATTTGTAATAAATTTGTAGCATACCTCTTTTTTCTTCATTCGTCAAAGCTAGTTTTTGACAAAAATTCATTGAATTGTACAATAACAAATTGAAAGTCAAATTTAGAAACATCAAAGTCAAAGCTTATTATCATAACATTTTTTTTCAATATCTCCAATATTTCGAAAAAGAATAATAACTTATGATACATAATTGAAAAGGTAAAATCTGGTTCTTTTCAAAACAGAAAGTGGAAGTGTACTTTATTTTCAATCCTTCGAAAAATGAAGCCAGAAAAAAATAAAAACCATTTTCCGAAATTTCTATATTTTCCGGATATCTCCGGATATACTCAAAATGCAGAACAGAACAAAAATCCGATTTTCAACGAAAGTCATTTATTGTGGAGGAAAATCACTTTTCATCGACCTCTTCTGGGTATTTTCGCCTTCCACAATCTAAAAAATATGAAAGGTATAATGACAGCTTTCACAACTAACATTATACCTCACATTTCAAGACTATCTGAAAAGATAAGACGAATTGAAAATAGATATGATGTTAGAACTGAGATCACACTGAGATCTATACTCACACATAAAAAACCAAACAACACAGAAGAAAAAACAAAAAATTGCATTTACTCATATGAGATACCTTGTTTTTGTGGTAAATGTTATATTGGTGAAAATTCCAGACAATCAAAAGTGCGAGAGAATGAACATCGAGATTACATCAAAAAAAGACAATTAACAGGATCTAACAGCTCCTGTTAATGGATCGTACTTGGCTACTCGTTGTGAAAAAAAATATGGATAATGGCGAAATAGCAACAGAGTGATATCAGAAAAACCTTGTACTACACCTGACATCTGTCGAAGTGGTTGAGATATAAAAATATGAAAAAAAGGAATAACTGCGTACATATTTGAATTTTTTCAATTTTTGTAGACAAAGCAGATTTTGGCATCCGAAACGTTTTAATAAGTATTGATTCTTTTTTAAATATAATGTATATATTTCATCTTCAATATACTAGAGTTGCTCTCAGAAACTAAATGTTACATATAATTCATTATAACATTAAAATCAACAGTTCAAAATTAATTCATCAAAACGCTCAAAGGTGCAAACGCGTTTACTCCTTTTCATAAAAGAGGATGTATGCATCTCCACTCACAAGCGATTTCGGTGACACGTGTGAATCACTGTATTCGTGCCACGTGCCAGTATTATGCAGAATGCTGTATAATATCCGCTATAGGTAGACCCACTGTGATTCGAAAATGCATATAGATTATAACGACAAGGAGTCACATTATCTGCTGCATAATTGTTCATATCTATCCAATCCACCTAGAGGAAATTCGATGAAAACATTCAACTTGCCTCTAAATCAATCTGTTAGAATCTTCTGAAATGAATGACTAAAATACGGGGAGACTTATGGATCGATAGAGACTTTGTGCATTTTCTTCTTTTCTTGCATCTCGAACACGTCGGTTTTTCTTGTTCATCCAAAGTTTTCTCTCTGGTGAAGAAATCTATGCATTGTGATAAACTCAATTGGCCAGTTCTTTGTGGTATGTCGGGAGACAAATCCCAGAAAGGATTGAATTATTTTTCTGATAAATAGAACATTCTTTTTTGCGACAAATACCATTTTAGGCAGTAACTTATCGGAGTGAACTAAAAAGTTTGCCCTTTCTACACTTGTATATTATAATTATAATTTTCATATTCTTCAGATCGTGGAAGGTCAAAATACCCAAAAAAAAGTTGAAAAAAAAATTAGATGTGTTATGAGAATGTCGAAGAATAAAACCGTAAATAAGATAATCAGGATCTGTCCAGGTATTATTCTGCTGCAAATATTTTGAAGTTAACGACGAAATTAGAATCTCCAAGTCTCATACAAATGTAATATGTTGCAACATCATTTCATAAACAGTTGGCCTGGTAAATTATTTTATAATATATTGGTGTTTTCAGTTTCCCAGAAAATAACTAAATATAAATTATTTATGGCAAAGAAAATGCTCAAAACTGAAAACAGGATGGTGGAGGAATATTTTCAGAAAGGATATGGTTAAAATTGGAATATCCGCGGCACCTGGGATAAACCTCTGCGCCAGTCTTCTATTCAATATTGGAGATCATTTCATCATAGTCTTTCAAATGAAAGTATTCTATTCTAATCTATTGGAAATACTTTTCCCATACCAGAACAAAAACATGATACACTATTTTTATATGTGATGAATTCGACCGATACTTGATGAAAATCCGTAACGTATTCAAAAAACACTTCATTGTAAGATCTCGCTATAGATAGGCTTTTTCAGGCATGAATATAGGCATGTTATTGCTTTACAAAAACGCAAATAGGTATTCTGCTATACAACACCATCTTCAGACTTGTTTATAATCCCTATAGTCTACGCCTGAAGAAGCTATTTTATAGCGAAACACATGTTGCGTTATTGTAAAACTATGTAGTGAAAATCTCACAATGGAGAATTTCTCGAAAACATTATTCTTGTTTTACTGCGAGAAAAGTGTTTTTAGAAGATTCAGTATACACTAAAACTTAAAATTCTACACATCATTCTATTCCACCTAGTTCATTTCAGAATAAAACTCATGGAAAAATACATTATGATAAACAGAATGCCTTTTATTTTTTGAACGGGTTGGCTCAAAAAATTTTAATTTGGGATAATGAAATTAGTGTATGAATACTTTATTTTCAAGTGAAATTGACAGACGAAACTTTGAAGTTGGCGACTGGGCGCCCTCTGGGAGAAAAAATTGAACGGAAAGGGGAGTCTTGTGACACATCTTTGTGAAGCTCCTGACAAATGCTTCACAGCCCTAGAATATAAGCTTAGTATCTTCAACTACTACAAAATAGCGGAATTTTTAATAATTGCCTAAATACATTGACATTTAACTACATAATATGAGGTAATAAGCTTGAGGTCACTTCAGAAGATGCTCGAAATGGTTCCCTTGAACTTTTTCACATATGAACAGCCTAGCCTATTCGATATTTCACGCCAAACATTTCCGAACACAGTAACGCCAATATCTCTACAAATATCAATTTGTAGATATATTGGGTACTCTTCCGTCTACTCAAAAATTAGATGAAATATTCCTGAATCCACAAATCAAATCAAAATTTCCCATGAACATCGCAAAATGGAGTAAGCAGATTGATCACTTCCCAATTGTCTCAGAAGATACAAAGGAAAATAAACAAGTTCTTGAATTATCTTTCTCCCAAATTTGAAAAAACCACCATCAATATATCTGATTCAGTTTCAAGAAATTCAACTTCAAATTCCTCATTCCCTTAGTCAAATGATGGAAATAATCATTGCATTCGTGATTACTGGAAAAAAACAGCGGTGGCAAACGTATCACCAACAGCTACAACACAGTTAGATCAGTGATACGTTCCTCAGTCAAAACCCTTGGGCTTAATTGATTGAAAAATATTGGCAACACCTGTTTCACGAACAGTGTAATCCAATGTTTATCTAATACGAGATGGCTCCTGGAATATTTGAAAAAAGATGAGAACATGAAAGATATCAATATAAATATTTCTAGTTCGGACAGTGCTTTAATCTAAGACGTCCAGAAGTTCCTCTGTTATCTTTTAGAAAGTTTACATGATGACGTTAATAGAATTATTGAGAAACCTAAACCGACTTTAACGGAGATCAACGAAAAATTGAGCGACAACGAAAAAGCACAAAAGTCATGGTTGATTTATTTGAGAACATATCGAGTACAACTCTAAGATTGTAGATAATTTCGTTGGTCAATTGAAATCCACGATAGAGTGCACGATAAAGTGGACACTCATCTGTAAACTTCGATCCTTTCTGGGATTTGTCACTCCCCATACCAGAAAGAACTGACCAATTGAGTTTATCACAGTGCTTGGATTTCTTCACAAGAGAGGAAACTTTGGATGGACATGAAAAACCGACGTGTTCAAGTTGCAAACAAAGAAGAAAATGCACAAAGTGTCTATCGATCCATGAGTTTCCCTATATTTTAGTTATTCATTTTAAAAGATTTTCTATAACAGAAAGATTTAGAAGATTTAGAGGCAAGTTAAATGTTGCCATCGAATTTCCTCTAGAAGATTTAGATATGAACAATTATGCAGCAGATAATGTAACTCCTTGTCGTTATAATCTATATGCACTTTCGAATCACAGTGGGTCTACATTATACAGCATTCTGCAGACATCCTTATAATGGCAGAAAATCCCCTGTGTCACAAAACATCTTTTCCATTTAATTTTTTTTCCAGATGGCGCCTAGTCGCCATCTGTCAATTTAACTTCAAAATGAAGTATTCATGCATTAATTCCATTATCCCAAATTTCAATTTTTTGAGTTGACCCGTTCAAAAAACAAAAGTGGGGGACAAACATTGACAAAGTTCCACTTTCACTTGTAAAATGAATTCACCCAATGAAAAAGATTGGAAAATTATGGAATGGACTTCTAATTAACATTTTTTTTTCATTTTGCTCAACTGAAATTGTCAACTTTCATTTTATTCCTGATAATAATCTTCAGATTTCTTATTTACTCACTACCATCTTTAATGAATGAAAAATATTACAAAACTATAGAATAGTTGAATAACGTTGCTCATGGTTTTGTGATTCAGCTCACTACACCTCGAACTCCACTGTTTGAGAACTCTTTCGTTTGGAGAACAGCGTTTATATGTAATGAACTTCCTGAGAACGTTTTCCCTAATGAATTGGATAGTAACAATTGCGCGTGCTCGCCCACATACACGTACGCACGCAAACACGCACGCACGAACACTTTGTTAAGATCGGATCTTTTCTACACTGATGAGGGGTAGATTCCCGAAACTGGTCTGTAGGTAATCTATTTCTTTTGGGGCGTTCCGCAATGCTCTGTTTTGGGGCCAAATTTATTTTTATTCTACACGAATGACATTGATAATATTAAATATTCTGCCAGCTTCATTAGATATGCAGATGACACCGATATATTTTGTCTCTGACAAATGTGAAAATACCTTGAAACAAAAGTGTACAACTGCGGTTGGTAACCTCATTCATGATGTGCTCAGAAGTCTTTCTATTTCAATAGTAATAAGACAAATATAATTCGATTCCACAACTACCAAAAACAATGCGAAACTATAACAATACAAACTGATGAAATCTTGATTGAGCCTACTTTATCAATCAAATTTCTTGGAATTACTATATAGACGCTGTTCCGAAGTCTCAAGAACAATTTGTTACGTGAAGAATAAAAAATTTTAACAATGACATTCCCTACTGTAAAAATGTTGTATCTTCGAAACCTTTGGATATTCAAGTCTGAGGATTTTTAATAAATTGCCTAAAGAAATAGTTGTTCCGCCCATATTTTTATTTTTAAGGCTCGCTTGAGAACATATTTACTCGACAATGCTTTTTATACATTGGATGCATTTTTTATTCTTTAGATTATAAGTGACTATTCCTATATGTTTCATCATCTTTGGGAAAATAAATGTATTATTATTATTATTAACGAACAGCATCTGCGAGACTGTCATCTGTGTGGTTAATTGCGTAAATATCTGTCGGGTACAATTCAATGTCAATCATCGTATCAGCCGGGGAAATAATATATTCAGATTTTGAAAAGAATCCGTAAACTAGTAGGAATCATCAAATGTTTTCCCATTCGCCTTTTTCTATTTCCATTACTATCTATTTCAACACGAATGTGGTTAATACATAAAGACACTCGAGAGGCTTCTCTGATTAGAAAAGCCATATTATAAATGTATCACCACGTGCTACACATACCGCATACTTTCTCAAAAGCGATGGGAAGGCTTTGACGATGGAAATTCAGAAACACGACATTCCTAAGCGATTAATTTTTATCGACAAAGGAGCCGTTCGGAAGATGATGAATTCTTGCTATCTATTTAAGTATTTGAAAAATTGTATTTTCATTGATTCCAATGAAAACTTTTTATGGAAATATACAGATAGGCAAAATATTTTCCGGTAGAGTACCTACTGTAATTATTTCAGGTATTTGTTAAAATATAAGACTGATTCTTGTGAGATATTTGGCTGATTAACGCAATTGAAAAAACTGATATAATATATAGAGAGGATAGAAAGTATTAAATGTATATTTTCAAGACTCGAACACAAGCAACAGTTGAATATATCCTAGTATGATTCAAAAATCAATTTGTTGATAGACAACAATAATCCTACATATTTGAATTTATTAGGGAAAAAGTCTGACGTTGAAAGAAAGCTAATAACATAATTTATTGACCTTCACATTGCTCAAAAACACTAATCCAATTTTAATGATCAGTTATCTCAAATACTATATAAATTGCAAGTTCTATCAATTTTAGGCTTGTATTTTTGCTGTATTTGTTAACACAGTAAATCTGAAAATCAATTGAAAAAAACACCAGCTCAAAGAAATGTTTCCATAATACTAAAAAACCCATTTCTATATATTTTTTGTCCAATGGATTTATGTGTTAGAGGTGTTGGAGTTCTATGGGTTTATTTTCCATGTCATTTTGCACGATGTCGTTATGTATTAGTAGTGTTGTACGTTCATAATAAAAACGCAAAAGCACTGCGGTATTTAACGTATTCTAAAAACACTTTATTGTGTGATTTTCATTAGACAGTTTTACAAAAACGTAACACGTGTTTCGCCATACAATGGCTTCCTCGGGCGTGTCTTAAGACACGCCAGTTATGGATTTTCATCAAGTATTGACCGATTCCATCATATAACTGCGGTATTTTGTCGTTCATTTGAAATATAACGTTCTCCACTTCATGGAAAGTAATGTATTATTCTGGTACTCTAACAATGGTTATTCAATACCAATCCTGCCCTGCACCTATGTTGAAAAATGTCAATAGAGAAAAAGTATAATTGTCTTGGATGTGAAAAATCTAGTTTCTGCAAATAGTGGATCAGAGAAATATCGTATAGGTTTTCCGAAAAGCATTTCCAAAAGTTTCTTTCTCACTATAATAAAGTAAGTAATGAGTGTTTTGCTTGCTGTACCCCATGCTAAAACACCAAACGACAAATGGAATTGTACTAATGCATAATATACAATTGCTATTCCTTTTCTGTTAGGAATATTGCGGATGTGCAAATTCCATTTGAGGTGATTATCTTATGTGACACCAAAATATCCCTACCTGTGCTGAGAAGTCCACACAATCATTTCAACTCCGCTTTAACATTTCAATATCACTTTTGTAGAACGATTTATCTTTTGCCCCAAAATAGGCCTCAGTTTCAGCCATACTATCTTCATTCGGACGAAATTTCTTGCCAGGTAGCATTTTTTGAGGTCTGCGAACAGCCAGTACTCGCTGAGAGTCAAATCTGGCGAATATAGTATATGCGGAAGCAATTCAAAGCCCATTTCATGCATTTTCGCCATCATTTTTATGTTTTTTGGTGTTGTTGCCTCATTTGTACGTCCACTGCGTTCTGCATCATCGGTGTCTCCACGACCACGTTTGAAATCAGAAAACCAACGTTTAATTTTTGTTTCTAGTGAAGCCATTCCTTCACTTGAACGGTATTTTTGCCATCAAAAAGCAGTATTTCAACTTGTTTGTGGATTCAGAGGTGAAGTAGTTATTCACATGAAGTTTGGCAAAGGGTGTTGAACCATGATCTTATCTGCTTCATGTCATATTCTACTGTAGTTTTCCAATCTTCAGCTTTATAGAAAGTAGTTATTTCAGTATCATTCGAGTATGCTATTATAGTAACAATGCAAGGTACAGCAAATAATCTGTTCAGATGTATATTAAATAAGACGGTTCTCACAGTCTGTGTTCCATTCGACGAATGGAACATGAATGGAAACATGGAAAATGGAACATAATGGAAAATTATAAAAACAGCTGTATATAAAAAAGTGCCATAAAAATTTTTATTTATTCATTATAATACTTTCCAATATCATACGATACGACTCGATTCATTCAAGTGTTAAGATACTAAATTTTTTCAAATTTTTAAAATGACATTTTATGTTATAGAAAAATTATTTATTTTGGCAAACTCTCTTTAGCGGCAGCGCGCGCATGTGGAAACAACCGCGCGGAACCCTATTTTCAACATCAAATTAAAATTATAAATAATGGAGATAGAGTTTCGGGAGTCGAGACTTTTTTATTGGAAATTTCCTCCTCTTTAAATATTAATATTTTTTAAGTTTTAACGAAAAACTAAATACCTTTTTTTTAATTTTATTGCAATTTTTTACCTGTACCATAATCCTTGAAAAAAATTTTTCTAGAGGTAATTCCGAATCGAAAGAGCTATCGCTTTATCTTTCATCTCTATTTTTCATGTTTTTGAACTTGTTGATTAGAATAGTACTATTATTGTTCTCTTAAATGATGAAGGAAAAGTACCTCCTTGTATATCGCGATTGAAAATATTGGCTAATGGACATACTTAATTGTCGTCAATTAGTTGATTTGGCTCGGTTGCATGAAGTTATAGTGATTTATGCCCAGTAGAAAAATTTCGCAAACCAACGACGAAGAGTGCATTCATTAACACAATAATTATTAAATGCCTAGTTGATTTTTCGGGATGTTTCGGCAGCGCTTTGGTTCATTTGAATTTGCTGAAAAAAATTTGCTGAAAATCGCTTAACTACATCATATAGTAACGAGCTTAGAAGAGGCAGAACATTTAATTTTGAATATATATTTATTGAGATATGGAGCTACAAAAACACATGACATCAAAACGGACAAAACTTTCGGAACAACTGAATAGAAAAATTAAAGATAAAGGGAGGTACCTCGGAGGTCACTCTGATCTTCGGTACACCTTCATTTATCATTCTGGGTCTTTAATTGATGGTGGTACTTCCGGTTTGTGTATTATCTTCAATGTACCTGTTTTTGGGGTGATTTGATCTGATTTTTTTCCTTCTTCAGTCTCTTTGTTCACTTATCTTCTTTCGATATTAGTTTCAGCTTGCGAAATCACACCTTGTTCAATATTTTTACATTTCCAGCACTTGATAAGAGTTTGGTGTTGGTCGAGCACTATTTTTTTTGGTAGATTTTCTGCATACCCCACCTCCTCAATAGTTAGACATGTTATTGACAGACAGCTTTTAGCCTTCAATGTAACTCCGGTTTTGGGTATTTTCTGTTGCCTGCTTCAGATATGTTCGGAGTATTCTGTTTACCATTCCTTGATTTTCTATTAGATCATGTGACATAAATATTTTTGATCCTCTCAGTTTATGACAATTCTGTAAGATTTCCTTTTTTTTAGTTGAGACACTAATTTGAGTTCAACGAGACTATTTAGAACTATACCTAGTGTATATACAGGCCGTTTCAGCTCTGACCCCAGTATTGCTATATAGAAAACGGTACCTACCGTTTCGTAGGTCCTACCATTAGGTCGGTTAACAAAACTTTCCTATTTTGGGGAATTAGAATCATCTCTTTTCAGATCGAGAATGTCAATGAAATAAAGCATAAGATCTTCTTTTAACACTGTTTCATATCTCTTATAATCTGATTTAGACCAATTTGTAATGCGACTTTCTTTCATTGAATTTGTAGATTTTTGTTATCACCTAATAAGAAATTCAGTTATGTATTACAAATATAATGAACGGAACGTCGCATTGCAAATTGGTTAATATAAAATTATAACAAATATGAAATAGCATTGAAAGTTTCACTGCCTTTTTTATACAATTCGAAATGGAGGAAGCCGAGCCAAAAATGAAATTGTTACAATTCTAATTTTTGACGAATATTTCAAAAACAAACATTGATTTTCTCGATCCGGAAAGATATTATACTAGTTTCCCGAAATAGAAAAATTCTGTTCAATTTATCAGACCTTGTAAGTATTACCGTTTCTGAGATAGCAACTGTGGCTAAGAAAAACTGCCTCTATATTATTGAAGTCTAACTCTATTTAGTTTATATTCGAAAGTTGTTTAAACAATAGTTGTTGACACTTCTCTAGAGTTATCTCCAAAATCCTTTTGTAGTCTTAAAAAGGCCTTATTTTTTTACTCTCCTTCTGCAGAAGTGCCTTCTGAGAGTACTGACAATAGAAGTAAAAAAATACTGCAATGACAACGCTCTGAAATTTTTGGTGATGTGTACGTTTACAATAGATTCTTTTAAGATGGATGGAGTATAATTTTAGGAAAGATTGTTTCTTGGTTTTGTATGAAGATGGAGAAGTGGAAAGCCAAAACCTCTCTTCCTCTGAAAGTTTCTATTCCTGTCATATTCATTGATCCATTCCACATATCCCGTTTTGTTAATATCATATTCATATCATTTTATCTTTAATTTCATTAGTGGTACTGATAATTGTAACACAAGTTGAATATCATAGTCAGTCGTCTTTTGTTACAGGTGTTCCATCCCACATGTATGGAACCTACCGACAGTTGAACACCGTCCGGAGGAATCTCTCACCGGAACTCTACAGACGTCCGGAATCTCCGGAAAACTTACCACTCCCAGCCGGTAAGTTCAATGGCCTACGGTTCAGACTCGAAAACTACAACTGAGATGTAATAGATAAAATAATAATGCTCTAACAAAAATGATAGAATGTATAAAAGAATAACAGTGAGTAACTAATAAAATGCTCTTATGTCTACAATTTTGTTTTCAGAACTAATATTTCAACTAAGTAGTTATTAATGATGTTAAGAGTCGCCGCAGAGTAATACATCAAAGGAGTTGAAAGTCAATTCCAAAACATAATTTCAGACTTAGTTTATTAATAATAATAATATTGTCATTAAGAATAAATCTTGTGGATTAAGCTTGTGAAAAATATACAGTGTGTCCAAGATAAGGATCCTAAGCATGGGAATCTCAGTACCTGTTGGAGATACAGTAGGTTAAATTAGGAAAGAGTTGTGTTCTTTGAAGCTTATTTACATGTCGTTTAGAAACTTGAAGCATTTTCATGGCCTGCTGAGATATTTGGGAAAAACGAGAACTTGACAATATCAATTTTATTTTTTTTTACTTTATTTGGGAAGATATCAAAAAACGAATAACACTTTTTCATTGGCACTTTCAAGGTACTACACGATGGTATTTTTAGATTTCATATCCGACGTTTCGTTTTCAAGAAACCATCATCAACTTTATTTTTTTATATGACCCGAAACAAAAGTACACCCTGTATCT
>WOGN01008036.1:0-11511 GCA_015342105.1 Leptinotarsa texana | reverse complement strand
CCTTCGGCAGAGATCATTATTAGTAAGAGAGTAGTAAGATTAGCAAGCGAGTATTCTGAGTGAATTATAATCAGTGCAGTAGTTGTGTAATAAGTGAATAAAAGTTGTCTAAGTATTATTAGTGTTGTTTTTTTTTTAAACGAACCCCAAGTAAATATCGTAACAGTATAATAAATATCGAAATTTATTTAATAAGTTCAAATGGTTAACGACATGATAAAATTAAGGCAATCGAGAAAGTATACATACCTATTATTCAAGACAAAGAAAATATCAAAATAACCCTTGCAGTGACACCTATATATCAGTAGCAAGCTCACGACTTAAGAAATACTGGGAAACAGTTAGTAATTCTTGCGGACCTATTCGCTGGACATGTAGAGGACGTTGAGAGTACCAATCTTAGAAACAATTTCAGACTTTCTGATTGGTGGGAATTTTCCAAGATTATTTGAATTACATCTCGTAACAGTTATGTTTGAAAATTGTTGAGAAAGAATTAAGGCAGTCGTGCGTAGACTCGCGAGGAGTTCGCCGTCTTTTGACCGGGTCGCTTCGACCTTCGGACATGGTTCCGGACACCCGGTGTCGCGAAGGGTTTCAGATTTGTTAATTACTCGCGGTTTAATTGAATTGAGGTGAAAAAGGGTAATAGCGTACGAAGTCGGTCGTGCGCGGACCTCAGAGTCGTTTGGGGGCTTTTGCCCGGGGCAGTTGGCCCCTTTGGGGGGGTTGCTGAGAAAGCTATTTCAAGGTATGAGGAGTTACGTGTTTTAAGGCACAGGATCGCGAGTAGATTCAGCAGTGATAAATATTCGCGGTTACCTAGGCTATTGGTGAAAATTTACCATATAGCTATGAATCGGGTTCCCTTCTTCATTTTATTAGGTTATTATAGGTTATAGGATTTTCCTATGTTATACAGGGAGAAGCGATTAAGTGGGTCTCTTAATAGTTTCTCAGAGTTGTAGCTCATTTGGTTTTTATAGCAGATCTAGTAGAATTCAGGCAAGGCATACCTATGTCCTGAGTGAAGTTATTTCAATTTTCAGAGGAATAATCCTGTCATTTTGTTTTAGTGGTTTATTCATAGTTTTCACACGATTATAATCACATATTCCTTTTTCTTTCATATAGTTTAAATAACGTTCAGTAAAACATATATGAAAGAATAGTTTCAATATTATTTTGTGTAGGTTAAACTTCAGTATTAGTTTTTGTTCATTTTATTTTATCAATCGGTTATCCGATTATTCCGCCGACTTTGTTCATCAATAAAGTTGGTTTGTGAAAACTCTACTAATATTATTTCATTTCCTCAAACCCCTTAAAGACCACGCATTTAAGCTGTGGCCGAATCCAGTCTTTGAGAGATAATTGGTGGCGTAACCAAACCATTGCTCAACGAAGGTAGGACGGTAAAAAATTCAACTGTTGACAAAGTCACTCACTAATTCTCAATCCGTGTGATCAGAACGGATTTCAAACTTTTTCTGATCTGGTGGCAGCAACTCTCGGGCTACCAAACTAAATTAAAAAATAAATACCTTCGGCAGAATGATCCTTTATAAAGGGGGTGTATTTTCTAGTGCTAGTATAACTGAGATAATTATTATATATCTTTAAAAGTTAATAGGGATCGCCAATTCAGACCCGACGGTCATTTATTAAAAAATGGTGCTTGTTATGGCGGAAAAACTGGGCGTCAGCTCCCATGCGGTTTTTCATGGCTTAAAACGTATTGAGAAGATCAAAAAGCTCGAAAATTGGGTGTCCCACTATTTGAACAATCGACAGAAATTGTCACGTTTCGAGGTCTGTTCTTTGCTTTTGCGCAACCAAAATGATCCTTTTTTATATCGAATCGTCATGTGTAATTAAAGTGAATCATGAGATGTTTAGGACAATCACCGTCCGAAAGTTAAACGAATTAAGCGTCGAAGTTCTGGATCAACCCACCATACTCCCCAGACCTCTCGCCAACCGACTAACATCTTTTCAAGCACTTCGATAACTTTCTCACTGATAGAACCTTCGCCGATCAGGACCAGGTAGAAACGGCCTTCGTAGACTTTATCGAATCCCCAGCACACAATTTTTCTGCTGACGGAATGGATCGACTTGTGTTGCGTTGACAAAAGTACACTGATTCAAATGACGGTTATTTTGATCAAATTAAATTAGTAGTAGTAGTAGTTTATTGGTCACCAAATTACATGTATTTATAAAAGCATACGATAGAAAAATTGACCGAGTAATATAGGTATAAGGAAAGGTTTCTCAAAACGAGTCTTGTTATTGAATTTTTATCAGAGGAAACATAGATATTGTTTTCGGAAAACTTGTCTGGGAAACATCAATATCGAAATTCTTTCCTTTGAAAATGGTCAAAATATAATGTGTTTTGAGTTACTCGAACAGAACATTTTAGAATATTACTGGAGTTTTTTTCCCCAACACCAAATCGTTATTTTTAACACCTCGACACGTGTTTCGATCACCAAGTGATCATCTTCAAAGAGGAAGATTAAAACTAGGAACTAACGCGAAGCTAACCCTATTTATGCTATATAGATATCCCATACAGATAAACCATCCAGATGTACCACCCATACAGGTATACCAACCTAAATTAATTTTACAGTTTTTTCCTTATCTATTATTTTACAATAGATTACAATAGAGTACAATAGATTACAATTAGATAGTTATAGTGTATATAAAAAACTAAGATATAGATTAGACGAAAATGATTACATACAATGGAATGACTCTCAGAGGGGAATGTTTCGTATGAATGAATCAAAATATATCAGAAAAATATGTACGCTGATTCAATATATGCCCGATTCCTCGAAGGCACTAGTTCGAGAAAAGATCAGGAATCAAATCCCCAAGAACAAGATAACAGCAAAACGGAAGCATTCAATAAACAACAATAAAAACCAAAAGAAACTTATCAAAGGATTGAGAGACAATGACGTTTTTTATTTGAAAGCCGACAGAGGTAAAAAGTAGTAATTCTGAATAAATCGGACTACTACGAAAGGGTCAATACTCTAATTACTAACGGACCGTATGCGAAATTGTCCAGAAACTCGTTACCAAAGATGATTGCCAAAGTAAAAGGCGTCCTCAAGAAATGCGACAACATACTTACTCCTCAACTGAAATGGAAGTTACAAGTTTTCAACCCAACGGTGTCGAAACTATATTGCCTCCCAAAAATCCACAAACCGGGTAAATCAATGCGCCCCATCGTGTCAGCTATTGGAGCTCCTACCTACCAAATAGCAAAGTGGTTCACTAAGGAATTTGAAACCTTGGCTACTGCGGAACCAAGTTTTAGTATAAAAACTCTTTGGAGTTCATACAGCATACAAAAAACGTGGTTCTGCAAGAAGGCGAGATTTTGGTTTCTTTTGATGTTACTTCCTTATTTCCTAGGTTCCCAATTCCACAGACCTTGCAATACCTCAGGGAATTACTAGAGAAAAATTGTTTCAATAATAACGAAATCTATTAATTCGTTTCTCTTACTAATTTGTGTATGAAACAAAATCGGTTCCAGGAAGAAGGTTGCCTTTATGAACAACAGGAAGGAACAGCCATGGGAAACCCTTTGTACCCCTAACTGTCAGACCTGTTCATGAGCAGATTCGAAATGGAAACCCAAGAAAAGTCGAAATATTTTCCTAGGATTTGGCTAAGTTATGTGGATGATATTTTCGTGATATTCGATACCAAAAAATCAAATATTGAGGACTTTGTTTCCATTTTAAATAATATACGTGAATAAAATTCACGTATGAGTTAGAAAATGAGGGACAACTACCATTTCTTGACGTTTTGGTAATGAGAAGCCAATATGGAGGGTTAGAATTTAGAAAAGAAACAAGCACGAACAGGTATATTCCTGACAGTTCATATCACTGTCGACAGCACAAACGTGCTGGGTTGAATTTTTTAGTGCATCGTCTTTTGACTTTCCCTCTAACACATGATAGGTTCACAAAAGAAAGACGTACAATTCAGGAAATAGCAGTCACTAACGAAGGTTAAGAATGAACGAAATCTTGACCTTCAGAATGGATGAAAACCAAGGCTACAGAGCCTTTTGGGAAGTCCAAAAGCAAACTCGAGAATTCGAAAAAGTCTGGAATTTACGAAATCTAATGTAAGGACTGCGATGGAAAATATTCTGAACAGAAAAAAAGATCTGTTGAAATAAGATATAAGGAACACATAGCACATTTAAAATATGGAAGACCTGAAAAATCAGAAGTCGCCCATCATATTTTGTAACAAAACCATTCCATAGACGTCAGTTCATTAAGATTAGTTAGACAAGTAAACAACCACAGGCAACTAGATCGCTATGAGAGTGTAGAAATGAGTAAACACAATAATATTATGAATAATGATGACGGACTTATACCAAAGAGCATACTGAATAGTTTGTTAAAAAATGTTGTTGGGTTTACTGATTACTACAAAAGACGCATTCCAAAAAAAAATTTAGATAGGCAATATTGTGAAATTAATTTTATATAGCTGAAAATTGTTTTACATACAGCTTCAACAGTTAAATATATATTGTAAAATAATAGATAAGGAAAAAATGTAAAATTAATTTAGGTTGGTATACCTGTATGGGTGGTACACCTGGATGGTTTACCTGTATGGGATATCTACATAGCATAAATAGGGTTAGCTCGCATTAGTTTTTACTTTTTATCTTCCTCTTTGAAGATGATCACTGGGTGATGAAAACACATGTCGAGTTGTTGAAAATAACGATTTGGTGTTGGGAAAAAAATCCAGTAATATTCATTAATTCAATTAAGGTTCCAAACAGTGCATCATGAGTATCTTTTATACTTGTAGAACCTTCACCAACCAAGACCAGACACAAATGGCCTTTGTCGAATTCATCGAATCCCAAGCACACAATTTTTATGTTGCTATAATGAATCAACTTGTGTTTTGTTGTCGAAAGTGCTATGATGCAGAAGACGCCAATTTTCAATAAATTCAATTAGTATTCACTGTGATATTGCAGTTTCGAGTAGACTCATGAAACCGGATTAAATTTTTGGAACAACCCAATAGTTCGGAGGCGTTTATTCTCTATAAAAACTAGCTCTGTGAAATTCTATTCAAATGAATTCTCATTTCACATATTATGAAAAATAATTTGAACATACATTACTGTATCACGAAGCAACTTTCACGATCTGAATAAATAGCTTTTCAAAGTATAAGGTGAGATTTAACAGGGGTTCAACTCTGAAGACATAAGCTCACACATAGATCTCATATACCCTGAAAACTTCTGCGAACACTTTTTTCATCGACGTTCGAAAGATGTTCGGTGCGGTTCCGACTCAAACTTCACAATCTCTAACTTGAACAGAATCCACTGTGATAAACTAGCAGAGGTCGATGAAAAAAGTTGCAAAGTACTCATTAAATTACGCAAACTACCATTCAAACTGCCACACCGCTACCTAACGTTACCTGTTATGTATCTCTCTGCTTCCGAAGAGATCTGTTCCGGAATCGCCGAGAAAGTTTTGCGAGCCGCTTCGATACTGCTATTGAAATGCTCGTCGATATGGAGATGGTGGAGATGCTGTATTTTCGAATCACTCGTAAGCTGAAAATTTTAAATCTTAAATATACGTGAAGTGGAGGTAATATTGGCAATATCAATGATGTTAAAAATATACAAATATACAAAAAAATCAGTGGCAAATTTCGTCGTTCGCTTTTTTGTGTTTTGAAAACAGTAGAATATCACTCTTCTACGCAACCGTACAGGTACGTAAAAAATATTCAAGTGAAGTATTCCTGAAACAATTTTAAGAAAAAAGTGTATGTAAACTTGTGTCCAGAAATGATTCTTTTCGGAGATACAAGGGATTGAAATAGAATTTTTTTGTTCGTTTCTTAAGAATGACTTTCGCAAAAAATAAGTTATTTCTACGAAGTTTGATACACGGGGTTTTCTCGACGTGGGTGTTTATAATTTCGTATTGATTTTCATGTAATATTTAGAGGGCACTGTGTTCCAACTTTTTTAATGGTGAACTTTTGGTACTTTTTCACACCTTTTCCATGTAAAGAAGGTACACTTCCTCAAAAACGCTGAAGGTGATCGTATTCAATATATAATAATAATAATAATAAAGGTCTTTATTATTTTCAAATAATACACATATAGATTTCAACATTGTATGCAAAAAATAAAAACATTTCTGAAAATAAAGGGCGAAGTTCATTTTTTGCAGAAAACGATAGTTTTACTACGAAAATGAAAAAATTCGTGCAAAACCATGGGCAATTTGACTTGTTTTTATGTGAACACCATTTAAATAAAAGATTTTTTGTACTACTATTAGATCTCTTTTTGTTGACAAATGTCCAAAATGCAGTTACATCTGACGTAATATTAATTTCGGTTACAATTAAATATTTCTACATTTTGTTATAGTTTTCAGATATTTTTCTCAAACTTCTATACTTTTCTTTTTCTTTCAACATAATTTTTATGTCATTTGTGAACCAGTTTGGATAGTGTTTTTTATTTGGTCTTGTATTATACGACTTGTACGCATTCATTATGGATTATTTATAAAACGTGTATAGAAATAAGCCTAATGAACCTTCCTAGCAACATCATTATCCAACTCGTTCTAGAGAGAAACTAAAGCTCAATATATTCTTGAAACAAATTTTTACCAAAAAATGTCTTTGGTCTCTTGGTTCTAAAATGTTTAGTGAGCTAAGTAATTTAACTGAACACAAAATTTGATCATTTTGAAAAAACTTTTATACACTCGATGAATTTCAAGCACTTTTTCAAAAATAATTTTCATTATGACATATTATGTTTAATCATTAGTTGGGTGTTGAAAAAATCTGTTGAAATCTTTTTTCCGACAACCAGCTGTCGCCCCTACGAACGACAACCCTCAAAAGTAGAATCTTATGCGAGCCAAAGATCAACAAGATCTCGTCTTTTCACGTGCGATTCCTAGCACGGATTGAACGACAGTCAGTCGGGCGTTTGGCCTCTCGACTCGAACCACCGTTTAATCTGACGGTCGATTGAATGAGTGGAACAAACCACACGTGCCAATCCAATTGGCACGTGGCTTCTGATCCTAAATAATTTCCGTGTCACTGTACATATAGAAATATTGTAATTCTAACTTTATACTCTTTACAAAAAAAATTATCATCCTTATTTGGTAATTCACCTCATATATAAAAAATCTGAAGTTTCATTATAATTGAAATATTCTCTTCAAAATCACGAAACAAGTGATAAACCGATTTGTCCGGTCAGGTATGCCATAATTGCAGTAGTACTGAAAATCTTTAATTCAATTCAACTAAGACATCTTTACTATTTAATGGGCTACCCATCCTAGGAGTTGCTGGTACAAATTTGTTACGAAAATGCGACAAAGCAGACGGGGAATGACGTCTACCAATTTTCCGAACCATTACCTCAAGCTTCTCGTAAGCTATAACTCAGCAACACGTTATGATGCAAAGGCATAGTCGACATGGAAATCAGCCTGCTAAAATATTCCATATATGCGATCGGATCTGGATAATTTGGGAAAATTATTCCAACACCTGGGTAGGCAATTTGCACAAGGGAAACAGAGTGTGTGTTTATATAATAAAGATTGAGTAATAATTACGATAAAGTCGGTAAGATTTGAGAGTTTATTATAATATGTGTTTAATCAAGACCTAATGAAGTTACACCAAGAGTTTCTTTGTGAAGTAACAGCAGAACAAAAATCAACATCTTGAAAAATGAGAAGAAAAACTTTTTATTTGTTAACCACTTATATTTGACGTTACTGCAGTTTCGTCCTATGAGAACATTTTCGAACGAATACAATAAACATAGGAAGTTTCATGTTTCATTTTTCATGATGATCTCCTACCACGTAGTGATGGTTACATCCGTCAATTTATTAAAATCAATCTCCGTACTGAAATGATAATAACAATATCAAACAGTGGTCAATTGTAACAGAGATGTATCTGACTCTCGATTTGAAGATTACGACTTTGAATCCACCTCCAAATAGAAATTTTGCCTGAAATAATAATTGCAGTCTAAGTTGGATCAATTATGTTACTTGACATCAAATCAAATAAATTTTATTTCTATATGACAATATAAAATTTTATAAGAACATTCAGGTAGATACAATGAAATATATAGGTGTGAATGAAGAGATTACGACATGTGTAGTCACTTTTGACACCAGCTATACATCTTATGATTTTTTTTCGAGAAATAAAAACTTCCTGTGAGTGAGAAGAGTCTCCCCACAAACACGTTCCATACCTGAGCCGGCCTCAGCAATTTATCAGTTACTGTGGAGTCAATACGTGTTTGAGATTTCTAAACATATAGTAGATCGATGAGAGCTTAGAGCACAAAAACTGACAGTGTTCTTTCCAGTCCAAGCGGGAGTCAATGAAAATACCGAGAAATTTACAGTATTCATGAACGGATAATTGAGTGTTATGCAGGTATATATCTAAATTTTCATGTTCTTTCTTTGTTGGGTGGAACAGTATTGAATTTGTTTTTTTAGTGTTGGTAGTTAGTAGGTAGATTCACAAGTGTCCTTTAAGGTATAGAGATTTTTGTGAGATATACCTAAGTAAAGAGGTATCATCAGCATAAACTGAAAGTCCTACGTTTGGAAAAGATTTCGTTATTTCATTAATGTATAAAATGTTCCAAATATTTTTCAAAAATATTGGAAAAATGATTGTACGATACTTCATGCCATTAAGTTCCTTTGGTAGCTCGGGGACTTATCAACACAGTCTCAAATCTTCCTAATGTGAGTTAATAACCCTAGATGAATCTTTTTTGGTCATCATAGTCGAATAATATTCTTGAGGAATATTCAGTTCTAGGTGGAATTTTTATGGAGAAAAGAACAAAAATTGAACTTCACATAATCTATCCAAAACATTCTGTTTAATGGCGAGTTTTGACCAAAGTGAAATGAATCTCTTTAATTGAAATTTTCTCAGTTGACTCATAATCCAGTTCGAACATTTATAATGGATTTTGAGAAATCGGCATTGAAGGAATCAACCATTCAACATGCAATTTCTAGCACGATGGAGGCATCCATCATATATGGAAAAATGAAGTCTCACGGTTGATTCTTAACATTAAATGAATATATTCATTGAATTAAACTTTTTATCTAGATACGAAAACAAATGCCATCAATTTCAATACAAATTTCCATTCCAGGATTAAACAACCAGTCAAGTATTGATGATTAGGTACAAATTAAGTATTCTACCATTAAAACTTGATTTTCTTGTAATACAGAAATTTACGATTTGATGTTTATTATCAATTAGGTGGATCAGTTTATTCCGGATTCCGATCTCATCTATACTGATGACCACGTAATATCATCAAAACTGCATATTATGAGAGATATCTGACGTCATTATTGAACTTGATCTTAAGAGTTTTTGAAAAATACGACAAAAGTCCGGAGATTAAAAAGTCTGTAAAATATTTTCTTTGGTATATTTCTACAGTCCATTACAAGTTGGAATGACAAAGTTGCTAACGGGTGGAATTGGTGGTTTCAAAATAAACCCCATTACTATTTTCTTGAAGAGATTCGGTTGAAAATGCGGTAGATCCGAGCTCACGCCTTTTAGCTTGGTGTTTATTAGCAATTATTCTAGTTTTGTTCCATTTCAGTCTGCTTTTACAACGTTAAAATGAAGTATTTGTACAATATTGTACAAATATCCTGTATATGTGAAAAATAAATTTAATTTACGAAGTGAAAATTTTTTTGTTTACACTGTGGGAGGTGGAAATCCCCATCAGAAAAAATCGAAAGTACATATCCATCAATTAGTCAGTCATTTGAAAAATTTCATTTTTCTTTTGTTGAATGTTGTAGTCAAATCCAGCAGAAATGTTGAATATTTCATTTTGATTAAAATGTAATTTTTCTGTCTCAATGAGTATTTTTTGAATAATTTCACCGGAGAAACAAAAAAGCTCATGAGCTTTATTATATACCAGTAAGCTGTTTCAAATATTTGAAAGATAACCCACGGATGTAAGTGTACTCGTATAACTCTTCAATTTTTCAAACTCACACCTCCATAGTGGTCATTAAAATGTATATATCCAACTCAATTGCTTTTTGATTATGTCAGGTTTCATTGCTTCTTGTACATCATTTGTCGTAATCTAGTTTCAATGCATGCTATATATTCTGACGATACCAATAAATTTTTAATATTGCAGTGAATCAATTCCAGGATAGGCAACAGGAAGAATTTATATCACCATTTTGTTTTTCTCTCAACTTTTCAATTAGGAATCACAAGAAAATAGAATTTTCATTAAAATGATGTATTTATATCTACTTTGAAAATCAGCAACTATTACAGTTTTTTCCGTGACAGTTTGACTGAATTTGAAATGCTTTCAATTATTGTTCAACATAATGAGAAATAATGTCGTTTGAATCATGAGGATGAACTATATGAAGTTCTAAAACTCAGAGCATAAATAAACAGGCTTTTTTGGAATTCTTTGATTGTCAGGTATTCCAATATTTGAGTCAACATATTTTTTATGCAAAGTAATGAACAAATAAAAAATAACTTTTTTGTTTCAAGGAAATCAAATATACACAAACTGGAACTGGAAGCGAAATAATAATAATAACTTCATTCATTCATTCATTTGAAAGATTTAACACACCACAGCTAAAAATACAGATATAAAGTTGAACCTATAAAATTAATGATAGTGAAAAAGATATATAATAGTTTGGGAGATAACTATCGTAAGTATAAAAATAAAATAAAGAACTCAACGAAATTAGAAAAACTCAATATCGCATTCAACAAATATAGATTGATAAAGAAAATAAAATCAATATATATGGAAAGTATAAATAAATCTACAATCTGAATTTATGAACAAAAATAGTATTGACCCATTAAAACATACACATCATGGTAATGATAATAACAGAACCATACTGATGAAATTATCAACACCTGTATGAATATGGGGCAACATTTTCCACCACACTGACAAACAAGAATTAAGGGAGATGATTCTGAACTTAAAATATACAAAAGCTTCTTCATTCGATCATATAGGTGTAGATACTTCAAAAGAGATTGTTGACTTGTTCCAAAAACCATAGTTTTTTATGGAACCGTTTTATTTTTATTGTCACAAATATTCATTTCCCAATTTTTTTTTCATCATGTAAAAAGTTATAAATAATAATTAGGTTAAAATTCAAATATAATTCCTATATTTTCATTAACAATTCTGCAATTAGATGGTCAGGTAAGTGTTGTTAAATAAATTAATATTGAATGAAAAGTGGATAAGTTAGGAAAAAAATGATAAAATATAATATAATAGTTAATAAAAATTGACAAATATTTATA
>WOGN01008035.1:0-11513 GCA_015342105.1 Leptinotarsa texana | reverse complement strand
GTGCTTCAGATATACTTGTTTTCTTATAACAGTCAGTTAGTTTCTCGCGTGTTTGACAATACAGTCGATCATCACCTGTTGAAAATTCCATTTTCAGATGATTTAACAATAAGCTTTGCACGGACTGGTTATTGGTCATATTAGGAACAGCTAGATGAAGTTCCAGAAATTCAGATGAAATATAAATGAGACAACAATATTGATTTTGTTCAAACTATTGAGTATTGACATTCTTGGTTAACCAAATGATTATATTTGGAAAACTTTACGTATTTTTTTTTGATACCATGGGAGCTGCCTGACTTGTCCATTTAGTCCAAGTCTCTAGAAAACACTGTAGCCTCTTGGGCTTATTGTGTTTATTTTCCAATCTTCTCTTGACAGCCATTCCATCAGTCTCGTTAACTGTACTGGTTTGTACAGATTCCGTGTTGGAAGTTCGTCATATTCACAAAGTGTAAAGGAGGTAGATTCAGGAGTGTCTCTAATGCAGCTGTTGGGGTAGTTCTCGTTGCTCCCGCCTTTCCCATTCTTTGCATCTTGCCTAGTTTGTTGATGGCGGTTGCCTGCTCCATCTTTGGCCACCAGACCAGTATTTTATCATGGGTTCAACCACAATCGTGTATAGCCAATATACCATGTTTGTTTTTAGCCCCCATGGTTTTCCATAGGTGCGTCCGGCGAGCATCAGTGCTACCTCCGCTCTCTTTTTTATTCTGTCCCAGTGTTGGTTCCAGGTCAGTTTGGAATATAGGATCACTCCCAGATATTAAATTTTCCTCGACACTTGCATTTCTTTACCTCGAAGTTTTGGAGGTTCGAGACCCTCCGTTTTAGTCCTCTTGGTACATGCTACTATGGTCGATTTGGATGGGCTTATGTTGAGCCCTTCTCCTTCAGTTCATCTTGTTATAATATTCAGGGCCTGCTGCATACACCCCTTCACTACATTATTGTATTTACCCTGGACTAAGCTAACTAAGTCGTCTGCATAGCCCAGTGCTTTATACCCATTGTGGTCCAAGAGACATAATAGCTCGTCCAGTACAAGGTTCCATAACATAGGGGATGAAACTCCTCCTAAGGACAGCCCCTTGCTACCCGTGCCACGATTGTTTCCCCTATAATGGTTGTATATACCAATCTTCCCCTAAGCATGCAGTCTATCTACCTACAGCTTGTAGGTAGATTCTTCTTCTCCTCGACTCCTGGATGATTGATTCTAACGACGTATTATTAAATGCGCCCTGAAAGTCCAAAAATGCTAAAAGTACTCCCTTGTTTTTGTAAGTATATTCTACTTTTTCTGTTACCCGAAATAGAGCCGTTTCTGTTGACATACCTGACCTGTATGCATATTGGTATCGATGTAATGATCTGGTCTCCGGTGATACGTCCCTGATATGCCTGTCAAATAGTTTTTCTAGCATTTTCAACGCAAATGACATGAGACTAATTGGTCTCAAGGCTTTCGCCGAGTCCTGTCCGATTTTCTCAGGTTTTGGAATGAATGTGGCCCTGATCATTCTCCAAATTTTTGGTATGTGTTTCAGTGCTGAACTTGCCCTGAGAATTATATACAATTTTTTGAATAGTACTTCCGGTCCCTTTTCAATCATAACTGAGTATAGGTCCGGCGACTAATAGTGTTGAAATGAGTTTACAGCCCATTTAATTTTTGCTAGATATATCACCTTCTTTGTCATTTGCCAGTCCTCCCTGAATGCCCTTTTCGGGGTCTCCAGTTCTAAATTCACCCAGGACTCCGGTGTTCCGCCCTTCTCCAGTTTTTGTATACTCCCCCGTGTTTGTTATCAGATTATTTATTGAGACCTGAGGTTTCTTCGAGAGTATTTTGTGTCTGTTCAACCTCCTCACATTGCCTTCTCCACGTATCTCTCTTGGATTTTCTCAGGACTTTGGTATACTCCTTGCACATTTGAAGGCTTTTTTAGTTTTTTTTCATCCTCGCCAGTTCTTCATTCCTGTTTGATCTCTGGTTTACTATCGAACAATGTTCGTTGTACGTGGAGACGATAGCTCCACGTAATCGATCTGCTGCCAACTCTAGGTCTAAGGAATATCTGATGTCAAAATCCATGAGGTCCAAACAGGTTTTCAGGTCCACCGTATAGGCTCCCCAGTTTGTTTTCCGGGGATTTTGATATGTAAGGATCGAGGTCTGAATCCCTCCGATTTCAAAGTTTATGTGTCGATGGTCTGAACAACTTTCCTCATCGGACACATTCCATTTCCGAACATACTTACTTACCAATGTAGTTCCTATCGTAGTTCTCTATCGTTATGTCTATCACTTCACTACGTCTCGCATTTACGAAAGTAGGTTTATTATCTATGCTTAAAATGTCCAAATTATTTGCCATGATAAACTGTAATAAGTGCTCACCTATTTCATTGGTGTGGGTGCTTCCCCAGGTTAGGGGGTGTGCATTGACATCACAGCTAATTATAATTTGTAGTCCCTCTGCTTGACAGGTCCTAACCAACTCTTTCACTTCCCTGGTTGGTGGTGGTTCCGGACCACCAGCGTAAGGAAGGTATGCTGATCCAGTGATGATTTCCTCAGGTCCGCTTCCTCCAGCCGTCTTTATTTCAAGTCTCTAGAACACAGATTACTCAACGGCAGTATATTTATTTCTTTACGGATAATTATGCATGTTCTTGGGGTCTCTGAGGTTCCTCTGATGCCCCTCAATCTCATAATTTTTCCTATGTGCACCCAGGGTTCTTATATGAGAGCAATATCAATCCCCCCATCACTTTGGTTAAGACAGCCGAGGCTCCCTTACTGTGTTGAAGGTTTGTTTATATTACTCTCAACATTGCTGTTAAGACCCTTCAGGACCTTGAAGGTGACCATGCCCTGCTTATAATAGGCTTTGAACGTGCCCTCTGTAAGGCTCTGAAGAAACTTCCATTCTTGGAGAAGGTCAGGATTTGTCCTTTCTCTTCCACTTTTCTGCTCAAGAGGATCCAGTTTTCCACTCCCAGGGCGGGATTCTGCTTACTAAGGCGTGTCCTAACTGTAGCTTCGTCATCTTTTTGGCCCGAAATGAAAACTAGGACTCTCGGTCTCTACGGGAGTTCGTTGTCTTTCGCCACGGTCAAGTCCGCACCCTCCCAAAGATTGCACAAGTTTCCAATACTTCCTCTGAGCTATTTTTTGTCCCTTCATTCCTCTCTAGGCCTCTTTTCGGCCCATTCCACAGAAGTTGCTTTGATTTTTTATGTTTTTTCGAGTGTTTTTTCCATGCGTGAACATGGATTTTCAATCCATGTTCACGCATATATCTTTTTGCTTTCATCAGTTTGCGCCTTTGCGCCCCTGTTAACCTTTTCTCCTGCAGTTCGACTTTCGTTAATCCTTCACGTAATACTGGTATAAAAACTACAGCGGCAGCTGATTAACGGAAAAACAGATTTTAAACAGATTACAAAACAGATTTTAAACTTACCTGAAGCTTCTCAAAATGACTGTATCTGTAGAGTAGGGAGGGTGAGTGTAAGCCCACGCACTTAGGCCACATGTGACCTATTGTACATTCTCCCAAGGAGTTGTCCTCCTAGGTCATCGTCCATCCTGTCCTTTCCAGGAAGGTGGACAGGTTGCTGGGAGACATATCCTCTATATCGGCAGGTGTAGGCCAAGACTCGCCGAACACACACTCTCTTATTGACGATAACTCCGGACATTCGCATAGGACATGCCTGACAGTTTCATCCTTCTGTTCACACAACCTGCAGAGGGGTGTGTCCACTAGCCTCATGGAGGTGTTTCCTTAGTTGACAGTGGTCGGTCAGAAATCTTACTGTTAGGCGTAGATTTTTCTTGGACATCGCCAGCTTTCCTGGCGGACGGCGCCAGCTTTCCTGGGCCTCTCATAGTGATCCTGGTGAAATTGCATCCTTTGATTCCATCCCATATCCTTAGGGATTCAGCATGGGTGTGACGTTTGGCTGGTTCCGCAATTGTCGAAGTCATCAGACCGTAAGTGCCACTGGGCCCTAAAACTCTTAGTCCAGCTGCTTCCTTGGCTAAAGAGTCGGCAATGCGATTACCTTTACTCCTGTCTTGAACTTCAATCCACCTCAGAATAATGTTATTATCTACCGATGCTTTGAATAAATCTTGGTGGCACTCTAGTACTAGCCTTGAGAGAAACCTGCTTGTATATGCCACGGTAGTTCTTTATGTCTTGTTTATTTCCTGATTCAGAAATTGGAAAAATATAGCTGTGTTTCTATAATACTTGAAAAGGAGATATATTGGATATGTTTATGAAAAGACACTATGTTTTAGAAAGTAGTTGGGAATGACATCGGGGCTACTGCACAACTTATTTGATAAGGATCTGATGAGGATAATATATATTGGTTGAGGTGTTATAATTGATACCAGGGGGTCTTTTTGAATATTCTGTTGAGAAATTTGAGAAACAATTTGCAATCCCATTACATCACCATAATACCTAGTATCGAGTTAGTCATTCTACGCCATAGTTCACAAATTCTCGTTATTATACAAAACATTTTGAGACCAATATACTAAGTACTCGGTAATATGGAAACGAAAGTGAAATTTCGAAATTCTTACTCACCTAATACTAAAACCCTGTTTTCTGGGGTGATAGTTTTGATAATTCCTTTCAGGAGTTTCTTTCCAATTCTTTTTGGATCCAGTTCCTTTTCTTCTTTGGGCACCTTCTTGTAGAATATTCTCTCAGCTCCATCGAAATATAATATAGAGGGAGCTAATAGTTTTGACATTTTATTGATCAGATGTACGAACATTTTCATTCCTTTCGGTCCAGGATATTTTCCTGCTGTTCTTTCTGGAGACAGGTCGAATAGGACACACTTAGTTTCATTAAATATTGCATTAGCTAATAAGTGTTTTCCACTCTGTCTTGGTCCGGCAATCAAAACTGATCTAGGCCTTTTCATCACTTCGACGCCCAGAGGCGCTATACAATTCATAACAACAGCTTGCCTGACATCAAGGAGGGTAGCTGGTGGATCGAAATCCTTATTTCTGAGCTCCCAATTCGTGTAGCTGAAGTCGCCTCCAAACTGGTCCAGTCTGGTGGAAGGATAAGTTCTTATGATGCCGTTGTCGTAAAGCTCTTGAAATAAATCTTCCGTTGTTCTGTTAGCTGTTGGATCCTTTTTGCCTTTTTTCCCCTTCTTTTTCTTTTTTCCCTTTTTTTTGTTTTTCTTTTTGCCCTTTTTACCTGTCAGTCGTATTTTGTCTTGTTCTAGAGCATCTTCTAACATTTCCAACTCTATTCTCATCAGCTCGTCAATCTTCTTCCTGACTTCTAATTGAACCTCGTAGCACTTTTCCTCGGTTATCATATCCATATAATGTTTCTCCAGGGGATTTTCGAAATCGTTGCGCTCATCCCATATTATTCTGTGTTCTTTCATACCTTCATCATAAATAGCTTTTGCAGCAGTATCCGTGTATTCAAATTCAAATTCACCAGGATTCTTCTTCTTCTTCTTTTTGGCTTCTGCTTCTTTCTTCTTTTTTTCGGCTTCTTTCTTCTTCTCCGCCTCTGCTTTTTTCAGCTTCTCTAATTTTTCTTTCTCTTTCTGCTTATCAGCACCGCCTGCTTTCACTTTTTCTCTTCTTTTTCTTTCATATTCATCCAAATACTCTTTAGGGGTCATTGTTTCTCCTCTGACCACTAATATAGTACCACCTTTTTCTTCAGGAGGATACTTATCGAATAACCTAGCTTCAACGTACCAAATACGAAACCATTCCCTGATTTCATCTCCGATGTCTTCCATTAGGCCAGGAGCGACGACTCTGAGAATTCTAGCTTTTTCCTGATCAATTGATTGAATATACTCTCGCATTCGTTGGTCCCTATATTCTCTTCGTTTGTTTAGGTTTTTTTCGAATATTTCGAATTCTTTCTTCGATCTCCAACTCGGTTCATACATTTTGATGAGCATTCTTCTTTCGAATTCCTTAAATTTCATCAGTTCACGAGCACTGTGTCCCCGCCAAGCAGTCTGTATTTTTATCGGAGATGGAGGAGTCTTGGCTGTTTCTTCGATTTGAGGTGTTTTCTGTGACTGGGGTTGCAGTTGTGCAAGTTTTTTCGCTGCCTCGTTCCTTCTAAATATTTGGACTTTGATGAAGAAGTACATTCGTTCTTGCCTGGCTCTTTCAGCGGTCTGGATCATATTTATGCTGTTAGTGATGACTTGCTTACGTTTAATCTCCTCCATTTCTTCCTCTGATACCGCCAATTTGTCTTCCGTTACAATTATGGTCTTAGGACGTCTACTCTTCTTTTCTTTAGGTTTTTTGCCCTCTTCTACAACTTCTTCTGGCTGTACTACCTTTTCAGACTCATCTGCATTCTGTGTTGGTTCTTCAGACTCAGGGGACACAAATATTTTTTCGCCCTTCTGAAGTTTTTGCCACATATCTTCAATATAAATAGGTCTTGAAAAAAACATTGAAGGATGAAGAATTTCGATATCATACGGTATCAGTTTGAGTTCAACCAGGCTACCATCGATGTAGTGGAACTCAGAAAAGTCGATTGTTTTCAACTGGTCATTCAGTTCACTGAGCCTTATTATTGCTGCATCCAGAAGCTTTTTCACGGTATTTCTCTTCTGGGGTTGGGCCATTTGGTCTAAACAACCATCGATTTCTTGCACTAGTAAGGAATATTTGGCGTACAGACCTCCCAAGAGCATATTTGCGAGATTTCTGTTTGGTATTGGCTTAGCTTTCTTTCGAAAGATTTCATCTCTCATATAAACGTCTTCAAGCTGCTTTTTATTCACTATCCACCAATTTGTATAGTATTCAAAAGACATGTTGAATTTAAGGAGGGTCAAATATTTGAACATGAATTTTGGTATTCATAGGTTATCAATTTTTGACATATCTGTCACCGAACTTTACAGCTATGAAGCTATGTTGGAACTGGGACTAATTATGATATCAGATGATCATTTCATATCTATATGAACGATAATTTTATCGACAAGTGAATTTTTAATATAGAAGGTTGATTTTCTATTTGTTTTCACTGCTGGAACGATTTGGCTAACATTCCTGGGAAAATATTAATTGAATGAGTATGGTATGGATTTCAATAATCTCGTTGGCATTCGAATGTCTACCCTCAGATAGATCTTACCAAATACTTCCACCATGTGTGGCATGAGGGTTTTTTGACCAAACTTCGATAATATGGCTTGAGGATGGATATCTATCGACAACGCTGATACTATATCCAGGGAACCATTTTGCCTCCAACCCTCTTTTGATTGTATATCAACGACTTATTCATAGTACCACCCCATACTATTTTACAATGTTTCATTACGGATTTTGCCAAAGACTGATATATTGAAAATACATGTTTTATCAAAGAATCTCACTGAGATTGTGAAATTTACGAGTAAAATGTGTTTAATATGATGCTTGTTTGTCCCATGTATGTTGGTCAATAGTAGTATCCAAATATTTTTTCTATAACAGATCATTAGATTGAAACTTTTCATTCAGTTCATTTGATATGGGGCTGATGATCTGAATCGAGTAGAAAGTTATTAAATTTCATTTAATGAATCATTATTCAGCTAGGGAAGATTTTTCTCAGATGAATATCAGCAGTTTTATAGATTTCGTCCCACGTTTCACCAGTGAATATCATGGCTGTATCATCAGCATGATACACCATATAACTGTTGAAGGGATCGGGCCAACTATTGTTCCCTGTGGCATACCCACATTGATTTGTAATATCCCACTGAGCTTGCTACAAATTTTGATAGTTTGTTTCCGTTTCTACAAATAATACCGCATCAGTTCCAAAACATCACCTCTTACACTATAATGAGTAGGATTTCATGCGGCACAGTATCGAAAGCTTTCCCCAAGTCCATAAACACCGCAAGACATCTAAAAGACTTGTATCATGCTTCTACTGTTTTCAGTGTACGGGTTTGAAGGCCGTAGGTTTTTGGTTTTTTTTTCAGAAAAAAAAACCTAAACAATAGTATATAGGGGGATACATTTTGACACATATGATCTAACTCTCCCTATCGCACCCCCAGACCATGCCACCATTTTTTTCAAATGGATCAATTGTTTTGCATAATCAGATGTTCAATAAAGTAAAATACATTATGCTCTGAAGCTCTTAGTTTGGAAGCTAAGTATTATTTGAGTTGAAAATGAGCCACCCTGAATAACCATCTGTACAATCTGTCACATAGGTTTCATAGCTGTTTTTTTGAAGTATATTTCAAAAAAGTCTTATTTTGCGTAGTTAAATTAGAATTCGATATTTTCTTCATTTTGTATTTGTCTACTGGTGTATCATTGTCTCACCTACCAGGTGAAGCTACAATTTGTGTTTTTATGAATTCTTAAGAAGCTATCGTTTATATGTTTCGAGAACTGATTGAAATAGTGAGTTTCTACTACCAGAATGGAAATAGTACTAGAGCTGCTGCCCGTATGTTAAATGATAATCATCCAGGAAGATTTGTTAACAATAAAAAGCATAATCATTCAGGAGTTGTCAACGATGAAGGTATTTGTACTGCAGTTTTAGGGCACGTTAAAATAATGAAAAATCCGCATTCTCTTACTATGGTATAACAATTTTCAATTGAATCAAATTGAACTGAGAGCTAACGGAAATAATGTTAAATGTAAGAACTATTATTGTCTATGCTTCGCCATTGTAAATAATTGAAAAGTGAGATGATTCCACAAAATTTCACCCTCGTAACAAGATAGCTTCTGCATATCGATAGGATATACGAGCGAATATGTGAACCAGTTCATTAAATACTTTGAAACATTGGTAAACTGATCAACACTACGCAGGTCTATTATATTTGCGTCCTTAAAATGCCATAACTAGTCATTCTGTTTCTTCATTATCAAGCGTCTTTATCTGCATAGGCGCAGTGTGTTATGTTTCTCGTGAATGTGACTTTGGTTTTGCATTTATTTAATATATTTTATTATATTCATTAAATAGACTGTTATTTTTATTAACTTCAGAATATAAGATAGAGTTGGCCGATACTTGTTTTTCAAAATATATTATCATAGATTTTCATCACATTCACACTTTATTGTGAGTTGATCTAGTCATTAAACTCAGGTATAACTGTCATTAATTAGTTCCTAGAATATTATTAGTTTCTAGGTAGATAGTAATATTTCAAAAAGTATTTATAAATCACAATGTATGTAGAATTCAGTTTGTTAGTGAACATGCTTGAAAAAGCTACTGTGTAGCGAAACACGTGTTGCAGATTTGTTAATCTGTTCCAGTGAAAATCTCACAATAAAGTGCTTTCCAAAATACATCAACTTTGAAATAGTTTTTGAGGTAAGTAAGCAATTGACAAATAGCTGAAGAATATATGATTGAATTTTATTATTTATATAGTATTGATATGGATGCCGTAGGAGGTCCAAATAATGTACAAAGGAACCGAAAGTTTATGTCGTCAGAAGAAAAACAGATTGTCTGTAGAGTGTACGAAAATTAAAAAAATACACTACGTATAGTGGAAGCTGTAGCCCAGTGTTCATTTTTAATGGGAATATCCTTGTCGACATTTGAACGCATTGTACGTAAAAAAAGGTGTCTGGGATTGTGCAAGCTCTTAAAGTACATTGTGGTGGTAGAAAAAAAATTGAATTGGACGAGTACCAGAAAAATTTTGTACGCTATATCATTCTTTTTTTTGAGAATAAAGCGCCAACCCTCGAATCCATTAGGACAAAGGTAATGGATAAGGATGTCATTCCAAAAATTAGCAAAGTTGAGGAAAATAATAAAAGAAGATTTAAAATTTATATATGCCAAACGATCCTGTAAATCTGTCTTGATAGAAAGAGGAGGCGAAGGAGATTTTGTAAATTTCTCTGTTTTTTCCAAGTACTGTATTAGGCATAATAAGAAAATGTAATCAGTTTTACCATTGATACCAGGTAGCGCCACCTACTATAACAATTTTTCCGTAATTACCTATGTGTTTAAATGAATAAATGTATCATTTTGGTACGCCTCTGCAGAGTTGGTAAGAGGATTATCCGTTGGTTAAGTGCGACGATGCTGACGAATCACCTTCAATTGAAAATTGTTATAATATAAGTTTTCTCGTACAAATGTTTTCAGGGTTATTCATCGGTACAAATTTCATCCATATAAGATGAGACTACTTCATGAATTGAAAGGAGATGATTTTGATAGACGAATAGAATTTTGTGAAAGTCTCACTGAACGGATCAACTTGCATCAGAATTTCTTGTACTTATCAAATTTGTTTGGCGGATGAATGTAGGTTTAGTTTGATTTGAGAGGTGAATCGGAAAATTTGTCGATGTTGTAGTGATACGAATCTATATTTATACCGTCAAGTTCATACCCAACGATCTCAAAAACTGAATATTTGGGCTAGAACTTTAGGTGACCACATCATAGAACCTTTTTTTTTTGGTGATGATTTGAGTAGTGATGAATATTTGGATATGTTGGAGGATTGAATAATACCGTGCATCAATAGGGCAATTGAGGAAGATATAAATTGATTCGGAAACGAAATAGTTTTTCAGCAGGATGGTGCACCTTTTCATTATGCAGTTCCAGTGCAACAATTTTTGGATGATCATTTTCTTGGTCGCTAGATTGGCAGAAAAGGTCCTACAGAATGGCGACCAAGGTCTTCGGATCTCACTCCTATAGGTTTCTATCTATGGGGTAATTTGAAGTCACAAGTGTTTGAGATCGAATTAACAATATTAGAAGATTTGAGAGATAATATTGAAGAGATTCTTAATCATGTGAGGATGGCAATGGAAGCTCGTTTGAACCATTGTATGGAAGTTGTTGGGAACGTTTTTGAATATATACTGGAGAATTTTTTTTTCTCATTGTCCAATCATCAGATTTTGATTCAAAAATTATTAAATACCCTCTTTTTCCGATTTATTACTTTTTGCATTTGTCTCTAGAACGGATATTTCAAAATGTGGCCTCCTGTATAAATGTTGACGTGTTTTTTGATTTCTCGTGCATATCATTGTTTCAAAAGTTATACAGGGTGGCTAGTTTTCAATCAACCGTAAGCTTCAGACCATTTGTTTTATACTTGGTGGAAATCTGCTCATCATGGAGCATCTGATAATGCAAAAAATTGTAACGTGGAAAGTTGACTTTTATCAACAATCCAAAACACTTATTACGAAATGTATCATTTGATTGTGGAAATCATAAAATGCATGTATACAATTTCAGAGTTTCAATCTAGTAAACATCAACTATTTTATTTTCTTGATAACTCTGTATTTCATTGCATAGTTGATGTAGTCTGCGGAAGAGAAAAATAAACGAATTATTATATGAAATAAAATTCCCAAAAAGAAGGAATGCTCAATGAATACTTCATACAAAGTAGAAGTATTGCCATTGGACTAGACAAAATTT
>WOGN01008034.1:0-11514 GCA_015342105.1 Leptinotarsa texana | reverse complement strand
AAATGCGAATGGCTTTTTCTGATATCGAAATACCATTATGGCATTACTTGAGTTGCCCCAACGAAGACTACCGTATGAGAGTATAGAATGAAATGAAGAGAAGTAAGATATTTTCAATACGTTTAAATTGGTAACTGGTGTGAGATGTCTTAAAACAAATAAAACTTTAGAGAGCTTTCGAAGTACATAATCTACGTGGCTGGACCAGTTTAAGCGATCGTCGATGATTATACCAAGAAAATATACATTTTCTCCTTTCTGATAGAGTAGATTTGAGGAGACGATCACGTTCTGTGTTTTACTTCCATTTAATTTGAGTTTATTCTTTTTGAACCAGCTTTTGACTCTCTCGTCAACAAGAGTGGTGTCATCGGCAAATAAAATACATTTTGTTGGTGTAATGCTTTGACATAAGTTGTTAATGTACACAATAAATAAAAAAGGTCCAAGTACTGAACCCTGAGGTACTCCACATGTTGTATCGGTTTGATGTCGGATTTGATATTATTGAGATCAACACATTGATATCTGTATTCAAGATAGGAGCTGAGGAGACTCAAAATGGTACCTTTTAAACCATATTGACTCGGTTTTCCAATGAGTAATGCATGTGAAACACAATCAAACGCTTTGGTCAAGTCGCATAAAGTTAAGGAAGTGTGCTTGCACTAATCAAGACCCTCCACTATGTCATTTATCATCTTGTAAACAGCCTGAGTTGTGGACTTATTTTTCCGAAATCCATATTGGGATTCATTCAATTACAACCTCGTTTCAAAGTAGGAGTATAATTGCTCTTTTAATAATTTTTCGATGATTTTTCCAATTATGGAGACAATACGAATTGGAAGATAGTTGTCTAAAGATGATTTATTACCTTTTTTAAACAAAGGAATAACTCTGGATATTTTGAGTATGCCTGGAAAAACGTTTTCCTTGAAGATTTAATTAATGAGGTTCGTTAACGGCATGACTATTTGTTCAGCAATAGCTTTCATTAAATAACCATTCAGATCATGTATGTCACGTGAACTAGAATTTCCCAAGTTAGTGATAATACTCAGTACTTCCTATGGGCATACAGGTTCTGAAAAGAATGAATCTACAGAGTCATAGTCTCCCTCAGAAACTACTTGTGGAAGAGATTTTATCATATCTACCAAAGTGATCATTGAAATCATTTCCAGAAAATTCTGTTTTAGTTTCACCTTTACTGTATATTTTATTTCTTTCTGAGTTGATTATATCCCAGCAAGCTTTTGAAGTATTTGAAGAGTTTTTAATATATTCGTCGTAGGCGTGTTTTTTATGATTCAATAATTCATTATGATATTTCTTTTTAATGTGTTTATAAGCTTGAATATGTGTTTTGCAGTTTCTGTAACTTTTTCTCATAGAGTGTTGTTGAAATAGGGCCGTAGAGACAGTCAGCATAATTTAAGGATGATAAAACTTGCGTTTCACATAAAGATTTTTTAACTTTGATGGGTAACAAATGTCGATAATTATATATCATTTTCAGATTACAGTACGCCCATTTATATGTTTTTTGAATCTTAATCTGAATCCGCAACCCATGTCCTGGAATCCAAATGGTTAACAAGACAAGTTTGCTGTCATCAGCAAAGCACGATATTGTATTTTTGAATTTTTCCAATAAGTAATTGATATAGAGTAAAAAGTGGGTTGGAGAGAATATGGATCCAGCGGGAGCACCAGCGTTAATGGTAAAAGTATTCGAGAGATAGGTACTTATCGACGGTCACTTACAGGGAACGTTCTTTCAGAAAGCTAGAGAGCCATACATAAAAATGATCTGACAAGCCACAACATCGAAGTTTTCCAGCAAACCCCCAAGTGACACACGATCAAAGACCTTAGGATAATCAAGCGCAACAGCTCTTGACTCTTCATGTTTCTCTATTGCGTTGTTTCATACGATTCCATATGACATATGATAGATCGTTGTGTCTGAAAGCCATATTGATAATCGCTCAGTGGGTGGAGCATCCCAAATATTTGACAGCTTTCTCCATGATTTTTTGTATATTTGATAGCAAAGCGACAGGTCTATAGTATTTGGAAAAGGCTGAATGCAATCTTTCCATACTCCATAACTCTCAAGATCGAGATCTGTATTAGTCATTAGTGCTTTATCTATTCGTGGGCAGATGGCGCTGTACGTAACCTCATTGATATTTCTTGATCTATTCGCGTGGCCGATGGCGCTGTATGTGACTATAATAATAATGAATTAAAATGATAATTAGCTTCATTCACTAACATAATAATATACAAAAACAAAAATAAAGATGAAAGGCAAAGTTCGGCTTGAGCTGTTTTTCAACTTAACCTAGCAATTATTGCTTGAGTTATTCGCGGACACATGGTGCAATACGTAACTTCCTTGATAGGTTGTTCAAAAGAAAACCAAAATAAATAAATATAGTTTAAAAACCTCAAAACACGCTTTTAAAGAACATCGAACTAAAAAGTTGAAAACATTTTTTTAAATAAGCATAAAACAATAATGATCGGAAAATACTAGCGTGGGCGCTAGATGTACCTACACAAAATATGACAGAAAAGGGGCCTCGCTTTCTTCACAATAATACTAGTATTCTTCGATCTTTATTGTTTTATGCTTATTAAAAAAAAATAATTTTTTTGTTCGATGTTCTACAACAGCGTGTTTGCTACTTTTGTTAAACTATATTTATTAAAAGATAGGTTGAAAAGGCTGCAAAATACTTCTTTGGCGCACTATTTAAGTGTAATGACGGGCACTTCATCAGGACCTGATGCCTTGTTGATATGAAGCTGTTTCAAAATACGCTTGACTAGACGTTGTGGAAAAGAAAGTTCTGGCATTGTGGATTCTAGTATGAGAATAGTGGGTGGTGTCTCTCCCAGAAAATCGCCTGTGAAGTGGGACGCAGATTGTATAGCTAAAAATATTGCTTTATCTATGACTGTCGTTGCAATTGAACCATTCGCTTGTGGAACTGTAGATTTTGTAGAGTTTTGAACAACAGTTTCAATTACCTCCAACAATACGACTTTGAAACTTCATAAAATATGTGTCCTTCAAAACACTTGCAAATGCGATACACACATGCAATAATTTCAGTATGACTTTCATGTTTTATAACAAATGCATAGATTTTTGTGAATAAATGACACAAATGTTAATTCAACGACTTTTTTGGGCAGGCACCATCTCGAGGATGTCTTATGCCTTACTTGTGAATCTCCTTTGAATAAATGTTCTGGTTGGGAATTTTCAAACTGTCACCTTGTATATTTCAATCACGCTATATATTGAAAACTAATTAACGTTCAGGTATATGCGGTCTATTTGCTGCAGCGATGAGAAATACAAGTTTATTATGGCGTATAATAATTTACACGAAGGGAGCACATAAAGTTCTCGTTATAAGATTAGGGCTGCAGTAGTGTGTATGCAAATTACAAGAGGAGTTGTTTATTATTTCCTGTCATTGTATCTTCCTGACGTCGGAAGTAGGGTTTCTATTTTTAGAACAACGAAGAATGCCAACTTCAGAAAATGTGTGAATTACTTGTTTTATACAAACGCTTTTGTTGGGGATGTGATTATTGTCGATGTGATTGCAATATCATTTTGGGGTCATTTGGAAAGAGCAAATACAAAAATTGAAATCTGGTCATGAAAATAAAATTATGTAACATAACAATGGAATTATCGAACTGAAATAATTTTATGGGCACAGTTAAAAAAAATGTTTCTCCGTTAACCAGACCTCGCACCCCTACAAACTACAACCCTCAGAAGTCGAAACTTTTGCGAACTAAGGATTAACGAGGTCTTATCTTTTAACGTGAGATTCCTAAGGAAATAATATTTCACAATATACACAGTATTAACATTTAACATTTGTTTGAAGATAGTTGACTATATGTTTCACGGCGAATTTCATTATTTTGGACTTCCATTGTCTAATATGATATAAAATGATTCCAAATCTCTGTAAGAATCAATAGAATGAAATGAATAGCTGAAAGTAACTATTATGAAAATTGAACAATAAAAAAGAAATGAGAAATCAATTGATATCTAATCATTCCAATAATATGTTCACGAATCATCAAACTATGAAACAACAACAAAAATTAATTGGCGCTCCGGGGCAACTTCATTGATTTCGATGGCGGATTTGCTTTTTCAGCTGCAGGAAAACCCAGAAAAACTCCAGCACCACATCATCTGGAGATCTTGATCTGCCAACATTCTCTCTTCCATGAAACAAAATGTAGGGTGTCTCCAGAGACTCTAATAAATTCAAAACACGGCCAGAACACTTTGTGACACGATTATCGTCGAACTTAAACCATGCCATTTCATTTTTAACCAATGCGTAATAATGACAGGATTCAATTCCATAACCACAGAGTATATATAATAACTGCATGAAGATTATAATGGTGGTCTGCTAAATTGAAGTTTTCATCTATTTCAAACCTTTGAAAGAGTTTGGTGCTTCCGTCAGAGGTTGAGTCATGTTTGCAGATCATCAGTGTCATTATTAGATTGACTGGTGCTTCAGATATACTTGTCTTCTTATAAAAGTCGGTTAATTTGGCGCATTTTTTGCAATACCGTTAATCATCGCCCTTAAAACTTTCATTTTAAGATGATTCAACAATACGCTTTGCACGGACTTGTTATCAGTCATATTAGGAAATTCTAGCTGAAGTTCCAGAAAAACATATACGAGATATTCTGTACGGAATCATTTAATCCAGAGTGGTCAGGAGTATTGATTCTGCAGTTTTTCTGTTCATTCAATAAGAACCACAAGAATTCGGGACAATCCTATTTTTGTTCTAACGAGTAACCTAGTGGACTTCAAATACTCCAGGAAATCGGTGGGTGGGTAAGATGTTACATTCTTACAAAACTGCAACTTTCTTGTTCTCGTGCATCTGCAAAACCTCGTTCTTCAAAAACTTCGTCATGAACAATACTCGTCAAATGCTATTCATGTATCAAGTGTTTCCTTAATTATATAATCAAATTTTCTTCGCAAGATTTTCAGTACAACTGTCTACTGATTCGTTAGGAAGACCATGTTCCACAGAATCTGTATCAGAAACATTTCTCAAGCTGCAATCGATCTTTCCAAGTGAAGAAAGGTTTCGTAGAGGGATCTTTTTGGCAGTTGCTTTATGAAGCTCTTCCACTGAAAGGTAACCAGAACGACTACTGCAGTTCATATTTGGAGAAAATTGAAAGATTCTAAGCCAAGGTACTTCACGACGTTTTGATTGTTAGTATCCATAATCGTCTTCGGGTGATAACTGGACTCATTCCTCTGAGAATGGCTGAATGCGTTGTTATACAACATATACGCGGCTTCTTCAATTTACTCCTAAACCAGTGTTCCTCCCTGTGGATAATCTCAGCTTGGGACCACTTGATGTTATGTTGATGAGTCCAAACATGCTATGCTATTCCTAATTTGCTGGTTTCTCCTCGCTGTGTGTGTTTCTTGTGCTCGGCAATGCGCACTTTATGAGGCCGCTACGGATAGTGCCTCTGAATCTGAAGTAGGTTCTGATGGTGTGCTTGGACTCAATTCTCCTTATCCTTTCCGAAAATCCTCTGATGTGGTGTGAAGTGCAAGTACTGGTTGTGTATTGTTTTTGAAGGAAACTAGATATTTTGATTGTAGAATAATTGAGATATGCAACGCATGCAAATCGTTGGTCATTATCTTCTTTGATTCGAGGGTACGTTGAATTTGAAGATTTGTTGTTTAGTATTTGTTTGAGTAGTTCGTCTCCGATTGAGATTTTGTATCCATTATTGATGCCAATCTGTTTGTGTTAAATTCTTTAGTGAAATTTGACGTGTTTTGCGGAATAATAACGAGTCTCTGTACCATGGGGTGGCATGCTACAATTTTGTGAGAGTATGGGTGTATAGATTGATTGTGACTTGTTATATCACTATGTAAACTAATAAAGAGGTGATATAAATACAAATATGAGGTGAGAAATGCACACAACCAAATATTAGCAACAGAATATAACATGTTCGTGAAACTGATTTTTTTATCAGGTTTCGTCTTGCATTTGGTTTCTCTTTCAACTGATACATGAAAGTACATTAGAGGAGTTATATTTTTATCATATTGATTAAAATCATTCATAAGTAAGACATATATTCGAAGGAGAAATATGTGTAGCAGTGTTTTCATCCATCAATACTAATGAAACAAGAAAATCGTTCATTCGTCTGTACCCATATCGGATTTTTTATAGGTTATATAACGATGAAATCAGAATGAGGTGTATCGGGATTAATAACACAAGCTAATATTCTCAGTAGGTTATATTCCACTCAAGTTTGAAAATATAATTTAGGAAGAATCACTCAACAAATGATTTGTACAAACAGTGAAAGTTGTATAGAATAGCTGAAACTTCAACTGAATCATATTTGGTTCAAATTAGGATTTGTAGCATGGAATAATTGAAAACAGAGGCCAGAATTTTTGATTATCAATGAAAACGTTTATGACTCTAATCTGTTTTAAATCAGAATGGAAAATTGTTCTCAGGAAGTTTATTCCACATAAACGCACTTTATGTATCTATAGTATCTATAGAAGAGGGACAAATCTCCAACCTCTCTTCGATGTTCCAGACTATCAAGGTTGCAAGTGATGTTCGCGTCACCCATCAGTCGAATGGTTTTTTTCTGGATGGGACCCAGCAGCGTCAGGTTTGTATCACGCATGGCAGAATGAGCATTATGAAAAAGCTGAAATGTTTAGTGGATTTTTCAAATATTTTGATCCTGCTGTATAACCATTTTGAAAACGAAGAAGACATTGTAGATCCACCACCGTTAATGTCTCTCACATCAGGATATGACAATTTCTGACTAAAAACTACTTCTTTCCTGGCTAACTCTTCAACGTATAGGGAATCGTTGATGTTTCTGAATAATTTTTCCTGGATTAAAACCATTTCCTTCAACAGAAAGGTTAACGGAATTGCTGAGAGAGAATAAGTTTTCAATATGATCCACAAAATGAACATTTCCCCATTTCTCCGAAAGTGAACTCGATTACCTTAAACATTTCCAGTACCCTTCAATTCACTTATCCCGAACGTGGCTCGTATTAGAGTTACACCTCGGATGATACCGTTAGGTATGAGGCTGAAAACCCTACACCGAAAACCGTTATTGAAATTTACGCGAGCCGCAATTTTACCCTATTAATTATTATATACGATTATTACCTTGGTTCATGCGAAAAAGGCTCTGCATAAATATTTCTAACCCTCCGCGGTAACGGAGGCGGACGGGGGTGGTAGCTATCCATGATTTATATAGTTTTTTGGCTACTTTTCACAACACATTTTCACTACATGGGAGGTCATTATCATGTGATTCGGCCCTGAAAAAGAAATTTATAGGAATTATTAGAGCTCTAATTTGAAAGGTATTCGAAAACATGACTGAATGGTTCTTTCAGTTAATTTTTAGTGGTTTTAGAATAATCATGCATACAGAATGTATCATTGAGGAACACCTCTTGAGATAAGTTGACTTTGGAAATTCGGAAATTATTAAGAAATGATTTTTGAATCTGCTCATCCCAAATATATACTGTCAACAACTAAGTGTCGTCAACACAATTTGGGTGTAACTTCCTTATCTTCATCACTTTTTCATTTATTTTCCGCAATTTTATGAACTTGTTCGGTTTCTTTCATTATTAAAAAATCCTCATCTAGAATAATCTAAAATCACCCTGTTTGCTTTTTAATGATCACCATGAACTGAAAATTTCTTTCAACGATGTGAAACGGAAATATTTACGGAGATAAAAATGATAATTCTGTTTGTGAATGTGGTTGACAATGCATTTCATTAGTTCGAACTTCCATTGTCTACTATGATATAACTTGATTTGAAATCCCTGAAAGAATCTGTAAAAAAAATGAAAAAAATTTCAAAAAGATTAGCTGAAAAATAACAATTATATCAAAGCAACTGAAATTACAAGCAACAATGCAAAAAATTAACTATTACCACGAGATGAAATTGAAAATTATTAACAAGATATGAATAAAATTAAGATTCAAAACCAAGTTACTACACAACGTTTCGATTGTTAGTATCCACAATCGTCTTCGGGTGACAACTGGATTCCGAGAACTGAGTATTTATGGGTCATTCGAGTGCTTTCACCTATCCTCTATTCCTTCTTTCCGCTTCATAGGTTAGCGGAAGCTGACTGTTTGGCGGGAGTTGATCGTATTCCGTTTGATTAGAGGTTTCCATATGTTGCGTATCTCTACGCTAGCTTAGATAAATGCAGCTTCTTCGAATTTTCTCCTAAACCAATGTTCCTCCTTTTGGATGATGTCAGCTTGAGCCCACTTGATATTATGTTGATGAGTCCAAATATGTGTTTCTTGTGCTTGGCATGCTGTGTGTGTTTCTTGTGCTCGTCAAACTTTCAATAGCCTCTTAGTTTCACCGATGTATGATTCTCCGCACTCGCAGGGTATCCGGTAAATGCAATTCTTAGAATCGCAGTCGACGTTGGCTGGCCTGGTTTTCGTTTTTCGTGAGGCTGCTATGTATAGTCTTCCCAGATCTAAAGCAGGTTCAGGTATTATACTTGGACCCAATACTTTTTATCCTTTACAACAATCCTCTGATATAGGTAAGTAGAAGTACTGGTTGCGGCGGCTTCTCTTCTTTGTGAAGCTCCTGCTGTCTTCTAGCTGAAGCCTTTTCCGCCATCACTTTGGAGTAACCATTCCATTGTAGATCATTTTTGATGATGCCTGGTTTCTTTTCGAGACCTCACTATGTATTACAGAGCCCGAAATCACGGTCTAAAATGTCTTGATGATTCCTCACTTAGTCGATTGATGGTGGTTGAATTCCTGGTTCAGATACTGTCCCGTTTGAGTGGGTTTCCGATATACAGATGTTTTCCATTTAGTGTCGGTCCTCTTCACCAATAAGTTTAAGATTGACAATTCGTTGTGGACTTCCTTCTTTCAACGTCGAAACTGATCAGTTGTTTTTCCTTGCAGTGGTTTGATTATTGGTATTAAAAATTTGGACAAGTTCTGAGTGGCTGAATATCTGTAGCTAATAATCGCTCTGAGCAGAATATCCTTCTTGTGGATTTTGGGTAGCCCATACAAGTGAGGGGGCTTACTGTGGTGCGGTGTTGGCGATGATTTTTTTTCCAAAAAATAGATTTGGTATTTTTCCAATGTCTGGTACAACTTTCTCTTAATTGATGCAGTAGGGTCCCTTACGATCTTCGTGTATTTTCCTGTCTGAAGCACCTGTTCGATCTTCTGTTTGTAGAGATAAGTATCCATCACACCAGTAGCGTTTCCCTCATCTGCAGGTAAGATCTTAATGGTGTGTCTCTACGTAGCCCGTTCAGAGCTCTTCGTTCATCATTGCTGATATTAGATATTGGAACTGTTTCTCGATCTAGCTGTTCTCTGATTTTCCATCTGAATTTTAGTGCCTTGATTCGATCAATAATGGAACTGGTGGATTCCACTGCAGTTATTATTTCCAAAGTGGGCACAGATGTTGGTTCAATGGCGAATTTTAGACCTTTCCTCAACAAGGATTCCTCTATATCGTGAGCGGACGGGAATTCATGTTGATGACGTTGTCGGCTTCATAGTTGTCCTGTTTCCGGTCTGCATTTGTGCATTTCTTGTTAATAATTTTTAATTTCATCTCGTGTTAATAAGTTTTTTTTTGGTTGTTGCTTGTTTTTTATTCCATTGTAATTTCAGTTTTTTTGCTTGATATAATTGTTTTTTCAGGTAATCATTTTTAATTCTTCAATTTTTAAAAATTTTTTTACAGATTTTTTCAGGGGTTTCGTATCAGTTTATATCATATTAGACAATGGAAACCCGAACTGATGAAATGATAATTCTGTTGAAAAAATATAAAATGTATCAACATTTGTTAATAGAACTGCAAAATGCAAAATTATTTTTTGTATGGTGGTACACTTGTATCAAACTTAGTTTCAGTTATTTAGCATATATAGCTTATTGGTGAGAGGCATAAAAATTAGAAGTGTTAGATCAAAGGATTCGAATCAGATTTTTTGTGATTAATGGAATAAATTGATCAAAAATATTTGAAATGTTGACAGTGGCATACGGTGATTGTACTCTGACCCAGAGAAATATTCACAATTGTTACAAGATTATCACAAAAGGTCGATGAGATGTGAATAACGATGCTCATCCTGGACGTCCCAGCACATCAACAACCGATGGAAATGTTGAAAAAATGAAATTGTTCTAAAAAATCGTCGAATCAGTGTTAAAGACGTTGCTGAGGATGTCGTCATATAGGTTGCAACTCTTTCGTGATTTTTTGGCATGAAGCATGACGCAGCGAGATTCGTTTCAAAATTTTTGCTTAAAATTTTGCTCAAAAATACTGTCACATGAGCATCATTCAGGAATTATTGAATGACGTCAATCGAGATTTTTTCCAAATGGTCATAACTGGTTACGAATTATGGATGTATGGTTATGATATCGAAACCAAAGGCAAATGGTCCTTATTTGGAAGAGCCCAGCAGAGCCAAAACTGAAAAAAGCATGCCAAGCTCGATAATATGTCAAGGTTCTGCTCAATGTTTTTTTCGACTACTGTGGGGAAGTACCATATGGTACTACGATGATAAGGAGTTTCGTTTTGCGCCGCTTGTGAAAAGCAATTCATGGATTTTGTATTATGATAATGCACATGTCTCGTAATTGTTTGGTTGTTGAAATGTCTACGCCACCGTATTCACCAGATTTGCCCTCCTGCAACTTTTTTCTTCTACCAAGATTGACACACATGACGAGATAGTGTTTTGTGACGATTGAGGAGGTGAAAACTGAATCTCTTTGAGAGCTCAAGGATATACTAAAAAGTGCATATCAGAATTGCTTCGAGGATTAGAAAAAGAGATGGTATAAGTGTATCATATCTGAGGATGAACAATTTTCAGAGGATAAAATAGAAATTGATGAACAAGTAAATATTTATCGAGAAGAATTAAAATTTACCTTATTTTTTCAACAGAATAGCATATATGACTTTCAATAATGGAAAAAGAGCCAGATTCAAGTTTCCAATGAGTTGATTATTCCATTTTTTTTTGGAGAAAAATTATTGAATACATTATAATGAGTAAAATATATTGGACAGTAATACTTTTTGATCCGAAAAAATAAATTTGCCTGAATTGAAAGTGGTATATTTTTGTCAGATTGGTTTTTAGGAAAGATAGGTTTTCAGTTTCCTACTTCTCCATCTTTATACAGAAAAATGTGAAAAACTTTAAAAAAAAGAATAATAGAGGTATTAAATATATTGCCAAATGATCGATCACCGTTAGACAGTTACAATTTTGAATATACTTTGGAGGAAAGAAAGTCAGAATAAACTAATGAGAC
>WOGN01008033.1:0-11515 GCA_015342105.1 Leptinotarsa texana | reverse complement strand
GTATAATATATTTTATCATATAGGTATTTAGATTCTATAAATTTGAAAATGTTAATTTATTGTCATTACCTACACGTTATAATTTTTATCGGGATATTAGCCACTTCGTCTTACATTTGACTACAATTTCGTGATTTATTTCAGATGCACATCAACGATGACGTATCGGTAAAGTTAAAAATAATCGAAGTGTGTATGAGTTGATAAGGAGAAAAAATATTGCAGTTCAGGACTGGCCTGATTGAAGTCGCGATTCAAATCAATTGATTTTCGTAATTTTGATCATCAATGTATTTAAAAAAACTACATAATCAGGTATTTTTTTATATCGACGAAATTAATATTATTAATCAATATTTAATACTTATATAGAAACCGCATTTCAATACCTATTTTTAAAGATATTAAAATTTAAATTAATTGCTAAAAATGTTTTTTGCATTTATTATGGTCAGCTTCATATTTAGGTTTTTAGCTTCAGTTGGCTGTATTTTCTTGCAAATTTTTTGGTGGGTTTCTGAAATGTCAACTATTCCTTGAATTTCTTTTTTACAATTTTTTACAAAACCTTATCACCAGATCTCTATTAGAATTGGATAAACACAATGCTTATAATGAGTTCACACTGTTTCGCGTTGAAACAACTTACGGTTTTGGGATAAGAATAAACCAATCCCAGCCTAGTCAGTTTGAAACACTATTCGTCTCGTAAGAGAACAAATTAATAATTATTTTGAATAATTCAATCAAATACATTTTGCAACTACCTGAAACTAATTTTATAGCACTCGAAATAAAGAGAATTTAAGTAAGAATCGAATGAGAATAATAACATTTTCCGTCAAAAAAAGATATTTTGTTTTTTCAACACTCTTACATCACGTTCCTGTATTACTTGTTTTATTGGCATTTCGTAGAAACCGCTGCTTCTTCCATAGAAACGATCGCAGTGAACATTAATTTGTTTTCGAGCTGTCTAGCTCGATAGAACAGAGAAGTCATTTAGCGCAAGAAGGATGCAATTACGGTCGGCATGCTTGTTGCTAGGCTAGATCCGATAGAGATACTTATTCGCCAATAAAAACCGCATAAAATTCTCAAGGTGCTTTTCGAATAGTGTTGCACTGAATGACCTCATTTGTAGTGGCGAATTTGTACATTAGAAAGCTGAGTAGAATTCCAAGTAAATTGCAATGTTTGCCGCATCGCCTTGTATGGGTCTTGACTCGACACAGATATCGGAAGCACTAAGTTGAGAAGAAGTAGTTAAATTGATCTAGATGAAAGTGAAAGATACATGAAAGTGGAAGATTCATTGGGATTGGGATTCATAGTGCAAATCATAAAATAAACTGTATTATTAGTTTTTTAATGTGGATTTCCATCAATCATTGGGGTGGCCTATCAAACATTAAAAACTTTTTTGTTTAGATGAGAGTCTATCGAAGACTTCTGAGAGTTGCTCTCATACGAAGTCAAATAAAACGACTGATAACAATTTCTTCAAATGGTTCATTTTATAAAGTAGTTAGAACATACTAATATAAATAACGAAAAGCGATATTTTTAATTGTCATCTTTTAAATTATTTTCGTCAGTTTCAGAGTTATTAAATTTATATTTTACAATTTCATAATTATCAATAAAACAATCAAATAATATAATTCCTCTAGTAGCTTTGACTGAAAATTCCTGCTCGAACTTTTATGATTTTATTCTTAATTTTTTATCGCAAAGTTGAGAAAGGTACCATTTTTACTTAATTAGGTATATTTTGATAATTCAAATTGAAAGAAAAAATATTATTTCCACTTTTCCTCAGAACATATTATTTTATAAGTATAAAGCAACATTTCAATTATTTGTGCCATCTTTCAAAATCAACTATCAATTATAAAAATTCAGTGAAGTGAAGGATTATTTAAAATTAAACTTTCTTTGGGAGTGAGGTGAGTGTTATGAAAAATTTGTGCTCGCTATTTAGTTGTCTGAAATTTTTATTAACAAACGCAAATACCCTTACTGAAATTGGAGAAAATATCAATTTCACATTAGCCATTTTGATTTTTTCTAAAATAATTTAGATTTCATGGTATTTCACCCCAAATTTCTAATGAAATAAAATTTGGAAAATAAAATAGTCCACATATATCATTGATACCATATCAAATTCTTTTGAAATTAGTCCCTGAATGACTCACAATTATATGTGATAATAAGAAAATAAAAACGCATACCCATATCATTATGAGCTAGAATTTCCTTTCTATGGAAATCGATGAAAATAAATTATAATTACTGAGAATATTTTCAATTTTAGTTTGAAGATTTTCGAGATAAAAGTTTCAACTCAGAGATTGAGCCTGATTGATTGAAATTAAAATTGTTAAATAAATTTATAGTATGAAAATTGTATAATTATGATGGAGGTTAATTTGTCGAATGAAAATATATTTGCATTTCTCTTGTTACAATTATGAACTGAGGAGGTGCTAGTGAAGCAAGTCGTAGAGTCAATTAATTCAAAATCCTGATTAATTTCGACGATCTCGAATGTATAGTTTCAAACCCAGTCATGAGACAAAATACTAATAAAAATTGTTTATCGATTGAAACAGTCTTTTCAAACATAACAAAATATCAATAATTTCAATCTATTTGTCCTTGCAAAACATGTGATCTAATTGGTTTGCATTTATATGTTTCTGAATAAAATATTGTGAACAAAAACCAAAAAATGGAGTTTAAAAACACGTGAGCACGGGTAAAGCATCTTGATAATGTAATATTTAGGTAATATATTACTCAACTTAGGTGAAAAAAGTTGAATCAAGGTTCTTTAATATGTGATATAGTTTTCACATTGTTGTATCAGTGTCCCTTGCATGCTGATTTTCACATGTCATTTCATTTTTGTCTCTTTTTTTTGTAGTGTCTAATTTCAAACACATTTTCATTGACAAATGTGCTCAGGAACCTTTTACAATCAGTAAATTTAAAATGAAACTGTTCAGGAGGAAGGACTGTTTCACATGATTTTTTTCCAATTTAGTTTTCTTCTACTAATGATTCAACTGTATCATGATGACCAACTAAGAGCCAACAATTTCGTAACTCATCTGGTTCATATCTAGACGCCTCCCAAGTATCAAACCTTCATCTTTACTTTTGGGATGTCTGCCTCGTGCGAACCAAGGTCCGAATCCGAACGTCATTTCATATTTATGTTATGCAGACAGTGTAAGTCAAATCATCTCGTCTCCTAAGCGTCTGTCGGATTTAATGATAATGTCACAATTTAAAATACATTACGTAAAAGTACCCGTCGAGATGTGCAGACAGTACTGCAAATTATCGTCGTTATTTACCGAGCCAATCTTGCCAACATCCTCGTTTGTTTATTGTTTTCTTATGAAATATGTTTTCGCCATGCTAAGCAAGCCGTACGTGAGATAATCAATCACAATCTCCATGGGAAATGTTAAGCAAGGCAGTAACAAAAGGGAGTCTGATTTTTATCGCAGAAGAATGTGATTCTATCGTAATTATTGAATTTTTGATTCGTGGGAGTTTTTCACGGTGTAATTTCAGCATCTTCGCATCTCGTCTGCTTCAAATAAATGTTTCATTAATCATTCTAGTCATTGGAATATTCAAATGCAGGAATTTTTTCTCTTAGACTACAACAAATATGCTATACTAAAATTCGATAATAGTAGGCACTTAATTCTCAGAAATATTGCATTAAAACTAAAATATTGTTGTCAGGTTGTGACCAGTTTTTATGATTTGAATTTTCTGTTCATAGGCCAGGCGTACTATGTTGAAAAATAGTGATTTTTCAGAAAAATTCCTTACAGGGTAAACTCAACGGGAATGGGTTGGGAAGGTAGTCAGTAATGTTGGGGCAAAAATTCAACAGCTGAATGTTTGCAGGGGCGGAGGGATGGATGCGAAAATGGGTGAAAAACGGTTTTTCGCGGTTTGTGGACAAAATCATGGTTTTAGAAGAAAAAGTTCATTTGCCAAAAAAAAGCGTATCACTATCAAAATTTAAGCAATTCGCGTTTGTCGAAAAAAAACATTTTTTTCAAATTAGTCAAAAAGGTTTTTTTTTGGCCTAGACCACTTTTACACCACTCATTTTTCTCGTAATTACATCAGCTTTCAGATGAAAAAATAAAAATATACTACTTTTAACAAAAAAAAAATCGTTTAAAATGCAAAAAACTGAAGAATTGTGCTTTTTTCCGTGATTTGTTTCACATTATGTAATTGAACGGTTTTTAAACTAAAATAGAGTTGAAAAAAATGAGCGGTGTAAAAGTTGTCTAGGCCAGAAAAACCTTTTTGACTAACTTGAAAAACTAATTAACTAATCGCAAAAAAATGCTACTTATTTGTGATTAAAAATAGTAAAATTGCTCAAATTTTCATTGTGAAAAAAGTGGTTTATCGCGTTTTACTCGAAAATTTTGAGGTTATGTGAAAAAAGTATGGATACAAAAGTTATAGATTTTTTATTATTTACAACTTCTCTATTTAACTTTTTTCTCTAAAACAATTATTTTGTCCGCAAACCGCTAAAAACCGTTTTTCACCAATTTTCACCCCCACCCCTCCAACCCTGCAAACATTCAGCTGTTGAATTTTTGCTCCAATATTACTGACTACCTTTCTAACCCATTCCCGTTAAGTTTGCCCTGTAAGGAATTTTTTCCTCAAAAAATATAGTACGCCTGGCCTAGAAACAATACAAAAATTCAACTATTAACTTAGACAAGATAATGTATGAGTTGGTCATCAATCATATATGATTCTTAGAGGTATCACTCGTTCTCAGGATTGTTAGTATTCTTATTAGGAAATAATATGAGGAAGAAAGTCCCCTCTGTTTTCAAAGGAAAGTTTCAGTTTATAAATGTAATACCATTGTCAATATCGCGTTGTATTTCTGAAGACATTATTAAAAGATAAATGGCGTTTATTAGCTATTCAAGATAAATATCGGCATTTAAATTTATAAGTGGTATTTCTCGGTGTATGATAGAGAAAATTGCATGTTTCGTGTCGACTGTTGCATTAATATTATTTGAAAAATGTTGAAACGAAGAATTATGGTTTCGAGGTGGATCTGATGAGGAAGTAGAAAAGTGGGGTGAGAAATACGAGAATAAACGGCACTAACTCAATCGATTTCACTCATGTTAGATTTTCTCAAGAATGAAACTGTTGCTTACTTTCAGCGTGTGAACGGGAAATCGACTTTTCCGTTGCTAGATTGAAAGATCAAGAAGAACTGTCAATAAAAAAGTTTATGACTATCGAATACTTGTGATATATTCCTAATATTATGGCATTTTTGCTGTTCCATTTGAACTTATTGAGAGTTATTACGGATAATATAATGTTCTGATAACGAAACTGCATATAGAAAGAAAGGTTAGGTTTGTTGTTCCTCTGGACAATATTCCATAGTCTATTTACTTAAGCAGTGGTGTAATAAATCATTCTGAAGTAGCTGTTCTATAGGCGTACATAAGAGTCGCGTGAAACATGAAAAATATATTTATTTCGAACATTCAATATTGTTGGCTCACTGCGCTTGCTCAGGGCACATGGTTCTCGAACCCAATGTTCACTTACTCCACGGTGTGAGGAGTGGTCGTTGGTTGATAATGCTGGCACACCCACCCGAATATATCGGGGTTTCGGGGGATAGGGTCTTACCAGCGCAAACTCAGGATAATGATGATAATGATAATATCTTTCTTAGTGACATGCAGAAACATGTATAGAATTTTTCGAAAAACAGTAGCCAACTGACTGAAGAAAATTGAACTGAAAATAAGACCAAAACTTAACTTCTAAGGAGTGAAATACACCTTTCAACAGATACTTTCTAAGACATTGTTTGAATGCTTTCAATGTTACATAGCATTTGATTTCGGCCAGAGATTCATTGATCAACCTTTCCCAGTCATAGTGGGTAACCGATATAGAAGACTAGCGAACCACCCCGGCTCCGCACGGGGGCAATGCTGATACTAAATATAAACGTGAGAAAGAAAGTTTTTGGCTTTCTACTACTCCATCTTGATACAAGATGTATGTATGTATCAAGATGGAGTAGTAGAAAGCCAAAAACTTTCTTTCCCAAAAATTAATCACTCCTAAAAAATATAACCCCTTCAAATCATAAACGTGAGATACATGATACCCTAAAATTAATGAAAAATAAAAAGTCATCAGGCGTTGATGATCTATCTATTAGTACTATTGAAAACATAATAGATGCTATAATCGACCCACAGTTCAGATATAAGTATGAACGTATCGTCCGCATTCCATGTGAAATGTATGGATGGGTTCGCATTTACATATATTAGGAACATTATTGGGCTCATTATTGATCCTTGAGGAACACCTACACTGATGTCAAGATCAGTCGAATTACAAGTGGTCACTGTTTTCTCAGTTACGCCTGGAAGAGTAACATACTAACATATTGTGGTGATATGGTAGACGAAGTCGAAAGCTCTACCGAGATCACAGAAGATCCCAACAGGGCAGTATTCCAGTTGAATAATCTGTTATAAATGAAAGAAGCATCAGGGGCCGACCTTCTTCATCGATAATTTCCTTGACACCAATTTTAGAATCAATGACCGCAAGGCAGTTTTCAAAAAGTCTACTATAGTGTCCTTCATTGAACGTTTCCTGTCTTCAGATTTAAATTGAAATCAAAGTGAAATTTCATCAAAATGTTTCATTCGTTTAAGAGACCTATTGATGTCATTTTGTGAGGAATATAACGTCGTTATGTTGGCTTTGAAGACTGATGTGTTGTGTGGCGTATTCGCATACACCTGCGACTTAAGAAAACCCCACAAGAAAAAGTCTAACGGGGTCAAATCGTACGATCTTGGTGGGCAGTTCACATCACCTACACGTGAAACGACCATGGTGATTTGGCAAAAGAGACTGAATGAATGACAATTAATAAATTGATGTATGTAGCCGTTACTACGTGGTAGGGGATCATAATGAAAAGAAAAATGAAAAGTTCCATGTTTTATGATTTATTACATTCGCCAATATATACCATTCAGGTACTTGATTGAGTACCTGAATTTACAGTTTACAATGCGGATGTGCCAATTTAAACACCGGAGAGTAAATTAAATCGATTTGGTCATTTAACAGGTTGCACCCGCAATGTCTATGCTTGTGAATTTCCAAGGATTCTAAATAATTGAGTTTGCAACCCTTCCTTGCAGCTTTCGATGTGTGCCTGAATCAATGTTGCATAGAGCATTCTCACTGCCTTTGTCTGGAGACAATTTTGCTAGGGAAATTGATACAATTACACAGATAGGTCATAATAACGGTTTCATCGCAGATACTATCCAGAAGTTAATCAGTAAACAAATCCGGAAATTCACTTACAGATTAATATATCTACAGGTAAAACAACCAGAAATCAAGAAATGGGTAACGCTAACATATTTTGGAAAAAGAACAGAAATAATCGCAGGCTTCTTCAAAAAAAAACAATGTGGAAGTAGCATTCAGACCACATGCCAGGTAATCTCATTTTCTTTTCAATGCAAAAGATAAAGTCGACAAGTTGGAAAAATCTGGAGTTTAAAAGCTTAAGTGTCCGGAGTGTAATAGTGTTTATGTGGGACAATGCGGAAGAAATTTCCAAGAACGGTATGCTGAACATGAATGGTCCTTCAGACTAAGAAAAAATTATTCGACGTTTTCAAACAATTCCTTGGCATTTAACCACACGTTTACAAATCTGAACGATACGGAAATTCTTCGGTTTTTAAATTGGCACATTCGCATTGTGAACTGTAAATTCAGGTACTCAATCAAGTACCTGAATGATATGAATTGAAGGGGTTATATTTTTTAGGAGTGATTAATTTTTGGGAAAGAAAGTTTTTGGCTAGTAGGAAGCCAAAAACTTTCTTTCCCCGAATGATATATATTGACGAATGTAATGAATCATTGTTAGTTTATTGTATAAGATTGAGGATTTCCATATAGGACGAAACTGCAGTAAAGTTAGTTATAAATAAAAGTGGTAAAAACATAGACATTTTCAATTCTCTTTCCAAAATTACAACTACTTTGACAGATGTTGCTTCAACAAGATGACAGTTATCAATTGTCAAAGTTCGAAAGTCTCTGTTAAAAGACCATATATAAAACTCAACTGAAAAACTTGGTACTGAGGTTGAACGAGATTGCGAAATAGCTGTACAAGTGGAACTTTCGTATCCTTAGGATATGGAAGCCAAATATCTTCGCTTAATAATACCTTTATCGTGATCATGTCAATGAGCTTGTAAACGTATCTTAAAGCAAATACTTCCGTTTTGGCATTAGGAATATTCGAATCCTATAATCATCATCCCAAACAACACGTTTTATTACTGAAAATTGCACGAATGTTAACTTTCAATATCCGATTTGAACAGAGATAAAAAGAAATAACAACTTTTACTCTTATTAATTATTACTACATTGTTTATAATCGAGCACGTGAAACCGAGCCGTAATTTGCGCTAATTTCGCAGATCACAAGTGAAATTAATTTAAAGAACCGTAATTATCGGAACAGAATTCAAGGATATTGTGTTGTTACGTTCGAACGTTCCGAATATGGGTTTGAGCAGGTGAAAAGAACAGTATACTTGATCAATTTTGTGAGGAATGGGTTCAGAAAAATATCTGTGTGTCTGTTGAAATCTGTTTTTCCGTTCTCAAAAGTCGGAACTTGTACAAGCTGAGGACTAACGAGGTCCAACCTTTTAACGTGTGATTCCTATTTAATTCAATATTCATGTGAATGTAGTTGTTTCGGAAGGTATTTTTTTCAGTTCGTTCTGAGAGTAACTGACTAATCGATTATTGCTAAATGTTTTTCTTATATCGAAGAACAACACTTCAGTTGCTCTAATTTCCATCTTTATTTATGTAATTTAAATCTTCACCAATCTCAACAGTTAGTTGAAGTGTTTCTCGATTCTATCAGCGTTCTTCTAGGAGTATTATATACATTTCCGGCCTATAAAGTCGAATATATGTGGCGATCACTTACAATGAAACTAGATTGATCGATTTAGGAATTAGTTTGAGATAGGATCATTGAAACTTGTAGTTTAGCCTCAGAGTTCGAAACATCAGATCTTTCCTGTTTTTTAAGGACAAAATGCAAGCACTACAAGAAAATCCTTAAGGGGTTCCAAGAGTTTCTAAATAGTGAAGTTCGAAGTGTACTGAGTTGAATCTCAAAACGACGAGCAGCCACAATCCGTCTCGTATTTTTGATATTTACCGTTCTTGGTGGAATTAAATGAGCCAAGTCACTTTAACACGTCCCGTCAAACATTTCTTTGATGTGCTTAAAAAAGTTGAAATATCTAAACAGTAAGCAGATATTTAGAAATACAAGGACAACAAACAAAAACAGTATTCAAAGTTAACATTGATAAATTTACTGATTTTTTTCTTAACATTCTTAATGAGATAATGAATTTATTTATCGCTATTTTGTTTCAGGTTGAGTACTATCCTGGACTAAGATTAATTGTCGTCAATTTTGTGGAATAGGTAAGTACATTTAATATAATCTAGAATATTTCAATCTTCAAGAAAAGTGAATGTTAGGTTGTTTTAAAAGTATTTTTCGTTTCAATGACATGTTTTTGTAGCTTCATATATCAAAACACTTCACTAACTTTCGAAAGCTTCCGATAATTACTCTTCCACATTCTCTATTCCAATGCCACTGTCGTTATTTATATCAATAATGAATTTATTTCCACCATTATCGCATCCAAATTTGGGATCAATATGTTTTCGAACCATTCCTTGAAAATATTATCTTCCATGTTCTCATGATAGTCAACTTTACAGTGCTCAAGTTTTTTTCCAAATAATGTCAAAGAATTCGGAACCCATCCTTTACTTCCTCCGTAATGCATAATAATTAGTCGCGATCCTTTTGTTTGCAGGCATGTTAGGCGTACACATTCCCGAACCATCAGTCCATACTTTCGTAACTATGTCGTGAGTGTCTTACCAAGATTCGTCCAAATAGAAAATATACCATTGTTCTTGTCTATATTTAGTTATTTGTTTTAAGTAACTACATATTGAAGTTAGTACCTGCATGAAACGATTAAAGGGTAATAAAGAAAACTTATTCATTAGTAACAAAACACACAACATGTAGAAAACATTGTAAATGTTCAATATGCCTACCTTCAGACAGTACGCATGCGTCTAGACATCGGCACATTGAGCCACGTTTTCTATCAAATATTCCTGGAGTCTTTCTGATTATCCTGCACGCATCGATGATGCGGTTTCTTAAGTCCTCTACATCGCGAACAGGAGTACGATAAACCAAATGCTGTAAATGGCTCCAAATAGAGAAATCGAGAGGATTGAGATCCGGGGATCGATCGGGCCAGTTCTGTGGTCCTCCTCGACCTATCCACTGATTTGCGTATGTTTCAGTTAAATGCTGATATGCTACTTGACTAAAATGGGCGGGAGCCCACTCATGCATGAAAAAACATATCCCTTCTGACGCCGAAAGGAACTTCCTCTAGCAGTACTGTATGCACTTCTCTTAAAAATTGAACGTATGCTTCACCAATTAAACGTGGAGCTAGAAAATGAGGCCCAATTAAATCATCCCCAATAACTCCGAGCCACACGTTAAGAGAAAACTTCTTGATTGTTAGTTTCGACAATAGCGTGAAGGTTTTCATTAGCCCATATGTGGTAATCATGAAAATTAATAAGCTTGTCCCGAGAAAAACTACATTCGTCTGTGAACTTTATCGTCCTCAGAAAGTCACAATTTCTTCTAATAATTTCCAGCATCTAATTGCAAAATTCAACACGGTTCGGAAAGTCTCGCGGTAACAGTGCCTGTACTTGTTGCAGATGGTAAGGGTATAAGACTTGTTCCTTTAAAATTCGAAATACCATCATATGATCAACATTTAGCTGGAAAGCAATCTTTTTAGTACTGGTAGTAGGTTGTCCTTCAATCATATTAAGTACTGCTTCCTCAAGCTCTGGTGTTCGTACTTCTCGATGGCGACCACAATCCTGCGTTCTTTTCTCGAATGAACCATATTCTCGTAATCGTTGATGAAGTCGAGTAAATATTCTATGTGAAGAATGCTGCCGTTGAGGATACATTTCAGCATATCTTCTAGAAACTTCTAACCCATTCCCCTGCGACAGACCGTAAACGTAATGCATATCAGACATTTCCTCATTTGTGTATGCCATTTTAATAACAAGTGAATTATTAAAGTAAGAAATTCATAACAGAAACACAATACACAATTAGTATTAATTCAATTTCGAAAATTCACAAACTGACAGCGTCATACTAATTCAATTGTCACTATCGCTAATAGCGACCTAGTAGGTAGATTAGTTTCGTATTTTCGCATTTATGACGATGTATCTCTGT
>WOGN01008032.1:0-11212 GCA_015342105.1 Leptinotarsa texana | reverse complement strand
AACTGCTAGCTTTTGACCAACATCGACTTCGTGAGGACCTCATCATATTTTTCCGTATAGCCAAGTAAAACTATGCTAACAATATTTTTTGGTGAATCGTATTTTCGAAACATGGAATAACTTACCCAACGATGTTATGAATTCCGACTCAGTGAACAGTTTCAATAACAAAATAGACATTTGCTTATTTGCTTAATCGATTCTATGCATATATTAATTATTTTTCTTTTCTTTTTGCATGCATTGTATTGACTTGTAGAAATCCTTCGTTTTTAGGCTTACATAGGACTTTGTCCTCAGCCTTTATCTATATGTAATAATAATAATGTTTTAGTGCAATACTGTCGTCTCGCCTCGTAGTCAAGTTGACAGATTTCTACGCAGCAAAGCTGCCATTTGGCCTACAGCCGAATTTTATCTTGATCTACTTACTAGTGGTCCAGGAATTTTTTCATAACGAACAACCGTTTTCTTTTACTTTTTCGAGCAAAACGAGTAAGACTAATGTTCAGAGTGTCGGATTCGGCAGAACAGACAGAAAATTAAGTGACAGATACCGAGATTCGTTCTTACTTTGCATAGTGAGCAGGAGCCACGTGCATACAGCGGCCCAGTGGAGATAATTGTTTGCAAAACATCGCCACCAGCCAAGAACACAAACGGCAATGTTGATGGACATGCAGCACACAGACCAGACTATCGTATCAGCATTCGCTCTCAAGTCTATCTTGATCTTTCGATTGCATAGAATCCATACGAATATAAGGGTTATCTGAAACACAAAATACTTTAGGATTTTCACTATACGAGTTTTACAATAACCGCGACACGTATTTCGTTATAAAGTAGCTTCCTTAAGCGAAAATTTGGAACGTTTGGCGGTTATGTAAACTGTTAGAATATTATCGAATATGGAAAAATAATGTTTGAATTTTATTTGAACTTCTTTCCCATTTCAAACCAATAATTCAAATAATGAATTTGGGAATTACTCAATCGTTTTCTTTAATCAATAAATATACTTTATTAGAATTATGAAATCAATTCACCGAAGGTGATTTTGTTTGAAAAAATTCAACCTCAAAGGTGCGACTCTGTTTCCTCCTTTTCATGAACGAGGACATAATATGCCCCTCATTGAATGCGCGATTTTTGTGAAATTTAGGAAACGTGTGAAACGTTGTATTTGTGCCACATGCCACATTATATGGGTATCTGCAGGATGCTGTGTAATGCTCGCTGTAAGTAGTCCCACTGTGATTTGAAAAGGCATATAGATTATAACGACAAGGAGCCACATTGTCGACTGCATAATTGATCATATCTAATCATTCTAAAGGAAAGTCGATGGTGGCATTTAATTTGCCGTTCAATCTTTCTGTTGGATATAATCTTTCAGAATGACTCACAAAATTTTTCTAAGGATAAAACACAACCACAACAGGAAAATCACCAAGTTGCTCCAAGATCAGTCTCTGTGCGAAAGTAGTGATTCAAGTTGGATTTGAATCGCTGGAGATCAAATCAATTTGAAAAAACATTCTCCAGATGTTTATTCCATATAAACGCCGTTCCTCAAATGAAAGAGTTCTTGAACACTGGAGTTCGAGGTGTACTGAGTTGAACCTCAAAACAATGAGTAGCCATAGACCGTCGCGTAGTTCTGATATATAGCGCTCTTGGTGGAATCAAATATGCCAAATCACTTAAATACTTCTCATGAAAGTATCTATAGAAGAGAGACAAATCCTGAACTTTTCTTCAATGTTCTAGACTATTGAGGTTGCAAGTTATTTTCATATATCCAATCAGGCGGATGGCTCTTTTCTGAATGGAATCCAGCAGCTTCAGGGAGTGTTTAAGGCTTGAGGAAGGAGTTCGATACATGAGAACTCAATCACTCATATTGAGCCATTTGTTTATTTTCAATGTGTATGAAATCCTATCGTATTTTTTGATGCCATAGATTAACCACATGCAACTATTTTGGAGCTTTTGGATTCGTTTGATATCAATGGAGTTTATACAAGGAGGGTAAATAACATCGCAATAATTTAACCTGGATAACACTAAAGAATCACATAGTAAACTTTTGATTCTTCTTTTAAATAACTGTCCATTTTGATAAGTGAGTTTGATATTACAGAAGGTTTTTTGTATACTTATACTGCTATGATGAGAAAATTTCATATCTTATCAATCCACAAACCCAGATTCTTGACTTTATTAAAAAATGTTAAAGGTTCCCCTCCAATCTGAATGCTAGCAAAGTGGTTTGCAGTAAATTATTTTCTTGCATTCTTACTACCAAAAACGATTGCAACAGTTTTATTTGAATTCAGTTTCAGGCAATGATTATTAAAAAATTGCTCAAGATTATCTAGATCAAAATTGAAAGCACTAATAGCCTGAAAGTATTCTACACGTTTGAATAACAAATATTGACAAATATTATTGTGTATCATCAGCATAATAGTGCTGCGTGCATGATAGGAAGGACATTATAGGAAGGAAAATTGCAAGTACAATATAGATTGAAGAGTAGGAGACCCCTGACTCTTGTGGTACTCCTTTATCAATTTTTGAAAATTTCGAAACTTTTCCACCATATAGTACTGCCTGAGTTCTATCGCTAAAATAGCAGGAAAGAAATTTGGTAGATTTTCTACTGATCCCTATAAAGTTGAATATTCTGTGATTGAGAGTATCAAATGCCTTAGAATCTAGAATAATCTAGTAATATCAAAACAGATACTTTTCCTTTATCCGTAGCCTCAATTATATTATCAATAATTTCCGGAAGAGCCGAAGTGCAGCTATGACCTGGCCTAAAACCAGATTGGTTATTTTGAATAATATCGTTTTTCGATAAATGTTTTCGAATTTGGTTTTCAATGGCATTCTCCAAAATGTTTGATAAAGTGGGAAGTATACTAATTGCTGGTAGGATTATAATTCTTGGACAGAGGTATAATGTGAGCTTGTTTCCACGCTTTTGAAAAAACAGAATTTTTTAGACAGTAATTTGTAAGATGTGTAACGTGTGGCAGTAAAAACGGAGTACAAATATGTAACGTTAAAATAATAATGTCATCTGTACCTGTTGCTCTGCTTTTAAAATTTTTTATTATATTAAATATTTCTGTCTCATTGACTTGTTCAAAATCCAAAGAGGAGAATATTGAGTTTCTCAGATTATTTTCATAATATTTAATAGTATCCTCATCAGGTTCGAGATTAGGAATATTGTTAATGAAATGATCATTTATGGTATCAGTATCATTCAACTGTTCCGCTAAACACGTATTATTTTGTCCAAAACTCATCAAACCTCTGAGGGTGGACCAAATTTTATTTGTCTGGGAGGTACTCAGTTTGTTTGAAGAATAAACCTTTTTTTTTACTGCCAAGGTTACCACATTCCTCATTTGCTTGTAGTGATTAAAATCAGTTGATTTTCCTGATTTTTTGAACAACACTTGTGCCTTATCTCTATCCTTCATCATGAGTTTAGTTGTATCTGTGAGCCAAGGAGCATATGGTTTGGTGATTCTGTAAGTAACAAATGGTGCATGTATATTTAAGAGTGTGGTGATGCTATCGACAAAAAATTAACTTTGCTGTCTATATCATTCACTTCATAAATAATTTTTCATGGGATTGATTTTATATGTGAATGAAATAAAGGATAGTTCAAATGTTTCAAGTCTCTAGAAGTAAAAAAACGTGATGTCGAAATTCTAGTTTTCAATTTTATTGTAACAGAAACAAGTTCCTGATCACTCACATCTGGTACATGTTTCACACCTATATCCGCTACCATATCTTCATTACTTGCTAGTACATAGTCTATTAATGTGGCTGACTTATCTGTTATGCGGGTCGGTTCATCTATCATTTATTTTAGTCCCAGATATTCAAAGATATCGTTTGCAATCTCTGAGCTTTTGCTTTTACAATCAAGCAGATCGATATTAAAATCACTCAGACAAAAAACTTCATCAACAGTTGTTGAGACTTCAGTTTCGAATTTGTTAAAATAATCCAAATAATTTTGTTATGGAGGTCTGTATATGACTTCAATATCAGTTTGTCTTTGATCCAAATTTGCTCAATGTCATTCGATGTTTGAATTATTGATGTTTCCAATCCGTCTCTAATGTAAATACCAACTCCCCCAACCCTTGTCGCTCTATCAGCACGAAAAACTTGAAATCCATTAATATTGACATTGTCATTGGTAATAGACCTATTTAGCCAAGTTTCACTAACGCCAAAAATATCGATTCCAGATAGTAACATCAGATTTCTCAAATTATTGGTGTGTTGATTGAGATATACAATCCAAATAAATGTCGAGTCAGGGGTGCTGTCATCGGTAAAGCACCTCGGACACGTCGGTTTTTCATCTCTATCCAGAGTTACCTCCCTCGTGAAGGAATCCAAGCATTGCAGTCTCAACTAGCCAGTTCTTTGTGGTATAGGAAGAGACAAATCGCAAAAAGGTTACTGAGGAGTATCCACAATGTTTCCAAAGTGTGTACATCCTCAAATATCTCAACCAGGACTTGCTTTCGCTCAAATTTTCTTCAATCTCCATTAAGATCGGTTTCGGTTTTTCTATTGACTTCCTCATGTGAACCTTGCGAAAGTTACCAAAGGAACTCCTGGGCGTATTTAGGGGCATAACCCATGAATTGAAGAAAACATTTTTCAATCTGACTTTTTAAGTAGACCGTGTTTACTACTCAGATGAAAATTCTGATCACAATTCCTTGATAACTTCTGCGAACCCTCCGATTAAAGCACCCTCCATACTAGAAATACTAGTATGAACATCTGTCATGTATTTATCTTTTTTATAATGTGTGCTTCTTCCCTTCCCACGACAAATGATTGACCTTGGATTTTAGTGCTTTTCGAAAACACCACGAGATATTCACGTATCTTTCCTTCAGCCGCCCTAATTTTTGTGTTATTGGCAGTCCCAAAGAAGGACTAGCGCTTCCTGCTCTTCCAGCAACCACCTCATGTTTGCCAAACATTGGATTATACTATTAATGAAACAGATGTTGCCAATTTTTTTCAATCCATTAAGCCCAAAGGTTTTAACTGAAGAATTTATCACTGATTTAATGCTGTTGTTACTGTAGATGCTAGGTTTGCCACTACTTTCATCTGAGTAATCACAAATACGATGATTAATCCCATCATTGGACCGGCGGAAGAAGGAATTCCAAGCTCAATTGTTCGAAAGAGAATTGTATAAATATATGGCAGATCTTTGAGAGAAGATGATAATTCCAGAACTTATTCATATTTCTCTGCATATTTTAGGGGAAACTTATGGAGGATAACACAAGATATATGGGAGGTTTTATAAGATGGTTGAGAAAAATATCATTCATTAAATGTGATAATAGAGTAGTGCGAAAAATCGCCGATACTTGATAAACATCCATAACGTATTCAAGAAACTCTTTCTTTGTAAGATTTTTCACTGAACATTTTTTACAAAAACGCAACAAGTGATTGGCTATACATTGTTATTGTATATTGTATAGCCACATATACAATAGCTATTGCTATAGTGAAGCTAAACACATATTGAGTTTTTGTAAAAATGTTTAGTGGAAACCTCACAAGTGTTTGAAATTCGAATAATCGAATATTGATAAAAACGGTTTTTTTCTATTGGTTGGGAAAGGGATCATAAATGTTCGTAGATAAACAATTAGGTTTTTCAAAAGATACGTTGGTGACATTTTTACTTCAATACCCAAGAAAAAAAAAAGAAATTATTGATATTTTTCAAAGCTTCTACCCAAATTTGAAATTTACAGCAGAATTGGAAAAAGACAATTCTCTAGCCTTCTTAGACACTAAGTATCGACACCGATGTGAACTTAGCAGCTAAAAGGTAGCAGCCAAAATCACGAAAACACATAGACGTACGTCGAAAAATTATTACGGAGAAATAAACATTAGAAAGGTGAAAGAAAAATGATAAGAAGCTCTATTATTATCGCTGAACGAAAACCTCGGGCAACTCTTTCGGATGTGCCTATTAAAAAAGCAGATTAAAAAAAATTATAAATAGGGGATGAGTACATTTGTGAGAAATTATCTATCCCTGAAAACATGTATTGTTATCAGACGTAGTAATTATTTTTGTATTTGTATCCCTGGGCGGTTTTATCTTTTGCTTCTCACAGTATAATATCATATTCAAAATCGATTTTTCTAACATAAAATTATGCTGAGAGGATTTTGCTTTTTATGACTTTCGATTCACTTTTGAATTTTATTCCCATTTGATAGGTTTTTTTCTTCTAGGAGTTTCGATTACTTTTTGAATGTATGTCTCCATGTGATCCCTTCAATTATTTCACTATTTGAGCCCTTCTAACTGCTGGTCTCATCTACTACGTCTGATAACAATACATGTTTTCAGTGATAGATAATTTCTTACAAATGTACTCATCCCCTATTTATATTTATTTTTGAATCTGCGTTCTTAGTAGGCACATTCGAAAGTGTTGCCCTTTTTAATGTTTATTTCTCCGTAATAATTTTTCGACGTACGTCTATAAGTTTTCGGGATTTTGGCTGATACCTTTTAGCTGCTAAGTTCACCGGTAAAGTCGACTGGTACCACAAAAATACTTTCTCAGAAAGGTTTATTAATTATTTCTCACAACACAGTTTTAACAATAAAATTAATATCATTAGAAACTTAAAATCAAGAGCACTCACAATTTCTGAAAAACTTGGATCATCAAAACTGCGTTTGCAAATGCCAACACTGTAGGTCGAAGATTTTTTTCAAAACAGAAACTCCGATGAATATGCTATCAAACGTCTTTGATAAAATCAACTGCAAGGATTGTCCAGAATGTTATGTAGGGCAGACGGGACGTTACTTAAAAAATAGGTTGTCTGAACATGAAAGAGATACAAGGAAGTTCAATGTTGCCAATCCAACAGCCCTCGTTGAACACACAAGAGAAAACAATCACATTTTCAACTTTGCAAACCTCAAGATTTTAGATATTCAACTTTTATTAGGTAAACGACTCTTTAGTGAGATGATCCACATTTTCAAACAAAAAAGTGTTAACACTAGAAGGAACATAGAAGGACTGAATAGTGCTTATTTTAATTAACTGAATCGTATTTCTTGATATTTTAATGCACATAAGTTTCCACCATCCTGTGTAATCTGATATCCTTCTATTGTTAATAAAAAAAATTTGTTTCTTAAAAAAAGGCAAACAAACACATCCATTTCTAACTGATTTGTCTCCCTTGATATCGTTTTCATTTTAAATGTGTCTGTGATGTATGTGTTTTCATTTGGTTAGTCCTCATTTTCGTTTGTACCTATGGTGTCTGACACATATATTTTAAACGGTTTTTTGACATAGATAACTAATGTTTGGTAAGTGCACCTATTTGTTTCTCTTTCACATAATTTGAGATTGTATAAACCTCATAAATTTTGCAATATGTATTGGCATATACTGTTCAGTTATTAAATTATTTTATTTTACAGCCCTGATGATGTTTTTAACAAACTTTAGCATAAAACTAAATTGTTTATCTACAAACTTTTTTGATTCCTTTCCCAAACAATGGAAAAAAACGTATTTGAAAATATTTTGGATCATGAAACCAGGCAAAATTGAGAAAAACTCCTAGGCTAAATTGTGGTCTCAACTCCTAATAAGGAAATCGCCTGTTATAATGAATAATGGAGATAGAAGGTACGGTGCTATGTTTTTGATAATAATCTACGTTGAAAACAAATGCTGAAGTATTACATTAATAACTTCCATAACTTACTGAATAAACTGAACATTCACAATCCAAGTTCAACAGAAACTGAAATGAAAATGTTTCGTTATAGCAGAGTGGCGAAGTTTTGAACTTTCCTTGTCTAAATATTGAGATGGCTAAATAATATAATACATTTTGCATTTCAATGAGTTAGTTGCTGAAAAAATGGAGAAGAGTAGCAAAAGTGAAAACAAAATCATGTTTATAATATCAGAGTTATAGGTATATATTTGTTTTATTTGGAGAGGCCAAATTAATATAAAACAGCTCTTGGAAAAAATAAACAGAATACTTTCAAATCAAAGTACAGCAGTTCATACAAGAAAATATCAGGGTTGGAGGAGAGACTGCGAAAAAATAGATAGACAACACCCTCGTCAAGATGCACATCGTCAATCCACGAAAGAAGTTAAGCAAGCCAGGCAACAGATAGGCACATGCCAGGATGATAACAGGACGAGCCAGGTACCAATCGCTCGAAGAGCTAAAACTTCCTGTGCCTGTTCCAGGCCTTCCTACCAGTCTGTGTTCAGGACAAATGCTTGACCTTGGATTTTAGTGCTTTACGAAGACAGCACGAGATATTCAAGCATCTTTCCTTCAGCCGCCTTAATTTTTGTTATGAAAATATGAAAAATTTCTATAAAAAATTGATATGTGTTATTGGGGAATTTCTGAGGCCTCAAAGAAGGACTAGCGCTTCCTGCTCGCCCTGCTGCCACAGTCCATCATCGTCCCCTTTCAAGAGGTTTTCAAGGCACAGCTCGGCCAAAATGACGTTGTCCAAGTGGTCTGGGAACATCTTCAACCTTCGTTCATGAGATTTAAATTTCACTGTCAATTCTTCTAAATCCAAAATGCCTATAATTAAAGATTTTTTCAAACAGTTGTGGTCCAAGGTATAGTATTAGGTTTCTAAGAAGCGATAATGTTTCGTCTCCCACTATCACGTACAGTAAAACCGATGAAGGATCATTTAGGAGGCATTTTGGAGCCGAGAAATTCAGTTTCTTCTGTCCTAAAGCATTACCCAGTTTGGATATCGCAAAAATATCCGCATCACCCTTACTCCTTTTCGCCCAAACATTTACGAAAACTTATAATATGCATCAACTGCCAAAGCGCAACGTTAAAGTGCTTCTAGCATTCAGACCACATGCCAGGTTATCTCATTTCCTTTTCAATGCCAAAGATAAGGTCGACAAGTTGGAAAAATCTGAAGTTTATGAGCTTAAGTGTCCGGAATGTAATAGTGTTTATGTGGGACAATGCGGACGGAATTTCCAAAAACGGTATGCTGAACATGAAAGGTCCTTCAGACTGGGAAAAATGATTGCATGCCATTCTTTGGCATGGCGATACGGAAATTCTGCACTATGCAAGGAAGGGTTGCAAACTTAATTATTTAGAATCCTTGGAAATCCACAAGTATGAACATTGCGGGTGCAACCTGTTAAATGTCCAAATCGATTTAATTTACTCTCCGATTTTTGAATTGGCACATGCGCATTGTGAACTGTAAATTCAGGTATTCAATCAAGTACCTGAATGGTATATATTAACGAATGTAATGATTCATTCTTAGTTTATTGTTTAAGTTTGAAAATGTTCATATAGGACAAAACTGCAATAATGTTAGTTACAAATAAAAGTAGTAAAAACATAGAAAATTTCATTTTTTTCATCGTGCTTCTTCTAATTGATAAACTCAGAGCCACCCCTCGCTGGTTTTTCAATTACAACATGCTTGTCATCTATGGCTCCAACAAAATTCGGTGCTGGCATTATCATGAGACCGGAAATCCAACTGGAAAGTTATCGTAAAGAATACTAGTATCGAGCTATTTATTACGTGGGGGAAAATGAGAATAGGAACCGGGCAGAAAAAAAAGGAAGGAGGTAGAGGAACAGAATGCATCCCGCTCCGCCGTAAAAGGAGGTAAAGGCAGGCAAAAGACAGGCCACGTTCTGTCATGTTGGCTGTCCTTGTTCATCTGTCACTGACTAAACCACTGAGCATGCTGTTTTTGGCGAGTGCATTGGCTTGGGATGTGGGGGTTGAGCAAACAGGCTATCGGATGCTTGCTTCCACGTAGCCCCCCTGGATAAGGGAATGACAGAATCACTTGAGGTTCTGTTCTGTTCTGAGCCTATCAGTTGTCTCTACGGAACCTTCGAGATACCGGGCGCCCTCTCGCCGTAGCATAGCCTTGTCACGGTAATGCGGGGCTCTGACGTTGAATCAAATCAAATTATATTAAATCCGTTTTCCTTACTACAAATAAAAGCTACTCCTAAAGTACTAGTTTACAGGTTAGGTTGACAAAATAGAGTATATACACATACATACATGGACATAATACATTGTTGAGGATGTAACCCTAATATTACTCGATGACACATAAAAACAAGTATACAAGACATTACTATGAACTCAGTTAACACTACTAGAAAGGAAGTCATCAAATTCCCCTAAACTATAAAAACAATGATTCGTTAAAATTTTCTTTAACCTACTTTTGAAAATTCCGTACGTGTTACTATTTTGTATTTCACAAGAGAGCCTATTGAAGTAAGATGCTCCGATCATCAGAGGTGATTTTTTGTGATTTTTTTGCAACAAGTCGGTTTTATGCATTGTGTTGTGGTTGTGAATATCAGAATTTTTTGGCAGTTTATTTCGGTTTCGGTAGATATGGCTCAGTAATTTATATAAGTAGATAGAAGTAACAGTAAGAATTTTTTGGTTTTTGTATACATCGCTACATGAAGTTTGATAGGGTAGGTCAAAAATTAATCGCAATATTCTTTTCTGTAATACAATCATCCTTTGGTTATCACGCCGTGATTGACCTTCTTCCTTAGCTATTTGTGGGACTTTTATGGACACAGTATACTAAAAAATTATTTCTGACGCTGAGTCTATAGCGGAGATGGATGACGACTGAGTCATCTCAGTCGACTGAGTCATCTCAGATTTGGTGGAGATGACTGAGTCATCTCCACCAAACCAAAATCTAACCTTCTTACAGAACCATTTTTTTGTATGTTGTATGAACTCTAAAGAGGTTTTTAAACTTAAACTTGGTTCCGCAATAGACATGGTTTCAAATTCCTTAGTGAGCCACTTTGCTATTTGGTAGGTAGGAGCTCCAATAGCTGACACGATAGGGCGCATTGATTTTCCCGGTTTGTGGATTTTTGGGAGGCAATATAGTTTCGACACCTCCCATAATTACCCCCCAACAGAAACTTCCGTTTCTGTTGAGTGGTAATTATGTTGTCGCATTTCTTGAGGACGTCTTTTACTTCGGCAATCATCTTTGGTAACGGGTTCCTGGACAATTTCGCATACGGTCCGTTAGTAATGAGA